>VXAA01005836.1:88952-112684 GCA_013399115.1 Anseranas semipalmata | reverse complement strand
AAGAAAAACTTACTGTAAAATCTGTGTATTTGTGACTTGGGTATCTTTTTCTGGACTGTAGAAGATGCTTCCTTCCGGGATTTTTCTGAGGTTAGGCAACAAACCCTTTTCTACAGAAACCAAAGTAGTACTGTATATTTTAAAATATGGGAAAAGAGATTAGTTCTGCTTCCTTGACTTACTTCTTGTTGTTTCTAGCGAAGGTGTAACTTGTCTATCTTTTTTTGTGTTTTTTTCCTACATGCTTAGATTATTTAGGAATCTGTTAGGTACGTATAAAAAATCTAGAAGTTGACAATATGATAGCAGTTCTCTGGATGCAAGGGGAATATTGGAGTAAGTTGCAGATGCAGTTTGTGTTCTGGCTTGAGCAATCTGATCTAAGTGTTAAGTATTCTATTTCATTTCATAAACCTTTTTTTCTTTTGAACAACATGGTCAAGAGAAGCTTATCTTGCTGAACAAGTCTATAGAAGGCCTTGCTGTTGTCTTCTTTCTTGGCACTATTCCAAACTCCTTGATTTGATGCTTAGTTTCCCAAGCTGTTCTTCATTCTGTCTTCTGATCTAAATTTTTGTTACCTTTCTAATGGAACAAATATATCTTGATAGAGAAGATGATTATTTATTGCTCTGGTTGTCCTGCAAGATCTGTTACTTTGTTCAACTTGCACATCATACCTTTCATCAGTTGTCTTCAGATGTTCAAGCATCAGTTCTGTTTTTGAGGACAAAGGGGCTTTGTATACTTCACTATCAAATTTCTAATGCAGTTAGTTACTTCAGAAAAAGAGGAGAGGATATAGTTTGCATTATATCTTTTTTTTTTCCGCAGTTGTTACTTGAGATATCTAGAAGTTGCTTTCTCTACACTGTCTAACTCTACTTTTCATGTCAGAAATTGATCTTCATTCAGTGTTATCTTCAGCTTATGGTTTTGGATGGTATCATTTGCCTGGGCAATAGTATATTTGATTAAACAGTATTATTCTTACTGAAATAAACTGTGGAAAAGGGCAGGGGTTAGGGGGAGGGGAGGCACTTGTAGCACTGAATAAGTATGGCAGGCATGCGGCATGGCACTCTATTGCCATGTGTTGGGGCTGCTTTGCTGCACTTCATTGGGAAAATTGCTGTTGATTGGCTGGTTTTCATATATCATGTCTGATTTGTAAATAGATTTTGGAAGACTAAGATCATTCCATGTTGGAAAAGTAGATAAGATTGGAAGAAGAGGTAGGTATTGTCACCATTGTTCACTTCCTGAACTTTGTATCAAGATGACATTGATATCTGCCAGCTCCCTCAGCACTTGTGGGTGCATCCAATCATGGGTCTGTGGACTTCAGTATGTCAAGTTTGCTTAAGTATTCCCTGACCTGATGCTCTTTCACTAAGGGTGAGTCCTCCGTTCTTCGCTCCTGCCTTTCCTCCACATCTCTGGGACCTGGGATTCCTGAAGGCTGGTCTTGCTAGTGAAGTAAAGGCATTCAGAACCTCAGCCGTTTCCATATCTTGTGTGACAAGGTCCGCTATCTCTTTCAGCAGTGGGCGCACATTTTCCCTAGTCTTCCTTTTGTCATCTTTGTACTTATAAAAGCCATTCTTGTTGTCTTTGACATCCCTTGCCAGATTCGATTGCAGTTTGGTTTTTGGATTTCCTAATTTCTTCCCTGGTTGTTCAGACAATGTCTCTGTATTCCTGCCAGGTTACCTGTTCTAGCTTCCACCTTCTGTATGCTTCCTTTTTGTTTATGAGATTGAGGCAAAGGCAGTTTGTGCTGTGTAACCAGCATTTTCTTTTGTTGGTTTCCCTGGGTTTGTTCTTCTGTTTGCTCTTTCTTCTTGGCTTTCCCTTGATATTATGTCCCATTATGTAGACTAGGTGGGGAAGTAGCAAAGCGTCAGTGGCATAAGATGCCTTGGCACAGTTGTTCCTAAGAATCTATATATCTTATATATAGATCGAATATAGAATCTATATATTATCTTTGTAATGATTTAGAAACCTGGTGGCGGTCAGAGGAGACTTCATGAACCAAATGTACTGTGTCATTTACCGTATCATACAGTTTTGCTAGCAAAATGTTTATTAATGCTAAGAACACTTAGTTAACAGATTAATGAACAAGTTCTGATTGTTACTTAGCTCTTCTCTTGCTTTTCTTGGTTAATGTCCACAGTGGAGAGTCTCTATATTTATATCCTGTAGAATAAATGAGGAGATATAAACTGTAGTTGTTTTTTCACACAATGTTAATGTATTAAATGTTGCAGAGTAGTGATCCATGGTATATACTGCAAATGCTTGAAGAGTTGTTACAGATGCTGTGGGGGACTATAATTATGTCTTAGTTTGGGGTATGTACAAGCTCTTCCGTACTATTTCCTTCACATAGTTTTTCACATACGATCATTCATAATGTCTCCCAGCAGACTGGTCCATTCACACTCACTCAGTTCAGCTCAGGTCAGTTCTAACTAACCAGGAAATGTCCTCACCACTATGTTAGATTCACAGATTCACAGAATTGTAGGGGTTGGAAGGGACCTCCAGAGATCATTGGGTCCAACCCCCCTGCCACAGCAGGTTCTCTAGAGCAGGCTGCACACGTAGGCGTCTAGACGGGTCTTGAATATCTCCAGAGAAGGAGACTCCACAACCTCCCTGGTCAGCCTGTTCCAGTGCTCCGTCACCCTCACCGTGAAGAAGTTCCTTCGCATGTTGGTGTGGAACTTCCTGTGCTCCATTTTGTGGCCATTGCCCCTTGTCCTGTCCCCACAGACCATTGAAAAGAGGTTGGCCATATCCCTGTGTCCCCCACACTGCAGGTATTTATAGATATTTATAAACATTGATAAGGTCCCCTCTCAGTCTTCTTTTCTCAAGGCTGAAGAGACCCAGGTCCCTCAGCCTTTCCTCATAGGAGAGATGTTCCAGGCCCCGTATCATCTTTGTAGCCCTCCGCTGGACTCTCTCCAGAAGATCCCTGTCTTTTTTGTACCGGGGAGCCCAGAACTGGACACAAGTTAGGAAGTTACTCATGAAAGTTTTTGTTACTTCACTGCATTGTTCACTTCAAAGTCTTCTGTCATTATATATTCCAGGTAGCAATGATATTTGTTTGTATAAAATAAATGATAGTATCTCCTTGGTTGTTGAGCTTAAAGCTGTACATACTACATGTTCTATTTGTAATATAGAGAGAGCTGAAATATTTTTCCTTACTATAAAAATATTTGCTCTTATATTGTTAGGCTTTCAGCTGTGTCTTTCACTAGGATTCTGGTAATATGACCAAAGTGAAGACACTTGTTTTACTATACACCTGAAGGCAGTCCTGTATCTTAGTTCTGGAGAGCTCACATTATTTCAGACAAACAGAAACAGTGACCAAACTGTATCTTATATCCAATAGCACACTCTAGTGTGTATATTAATTAGACATTGTGGACTGATTCTTATCATGTTTAACTCATTTTTTTCAGTGATTTAATTCTGTTGTATTCAAAAGATTTTTTTTTTTTGCCCTATATTTGGGTTGTTGAGAAGTTACTAGCTTACTAACAGAATCATTATGACACCAAATGTTATTTGTTAGTTTAAAAAATGATGATTTGGAAGAAAAGAGTTGATAACTTTTGTGGAGAGGGCAAAGACATAATGGAGGAATTGAGTCTAATATGAAGTTTCTTAATGATTTAATAGTATACAGAAAAACTGAAAGATTTGAAATTTGCTTTCTAATTTATTTGCCTGTAGGGAACTGTGGTTTGCCTTTTTGAATTAGTACAGAAATTAGGAGGGAAGATCACCTTCAAAGATGCTGGCTTGAACTTGAAGATAACTCTGGAGATATATGCCTTACAGAAGCTGGGCAGTCAGCATGAACTCAGATAACTGGCTTGCATATCATACACAGTAACGTAAGACTCTTAACAGGTGTTACAGAAACATCTATAGAGTTAAAATGTTGAGTACTTTTGTGTTAACTTACCATTTTATTGGCATGTTTTTACTGATTGATGGGTTTTTCTTTAAAGATGGTTTACGAATATGTAAAACACAAAAAGCACATAGTATTGGTTGATCCCAAAATGCAGGATTTTATTTCTATGGATCATGTTTGATTAGTGAAAACAGGCAAAAATTTGAGGTCTTTACCTGACTTAATTTTATTTTGTCCATCATTTCCCCCTCTATAAATGTGATCTCATTTGCTGCTGAGCAATACTGACTTTTGTTTTGTCTATATATTACTGCTGATTTTTTTGTTACAAATTTTGATTATTGATAACCTACTAAAACAGATGGAGAATTCATTTGCTCTGATAAGAGAAAAATCAGTGGGGAAAAAAATACCAGTGGAAAAAGTCACAAATTTAGTAGACATGATATAAATTAATTCAATTATTTTAAAAGCTTGGTGGGGTTTTCATATGTGTGTGTTGGTTATGCTCACTATAGGACTGGGATTGTGAAATTATTATGGTGCTTACTTTTGTGGGCTGATCATTATCTAAAGATACTTTGATGTGCAACCATTTTACTGCAGTGTGGCAGTGTTAGGCATTAATTTGCAGTAGCAAGTCTGTCTGATGCTATTTTTGATATGCTAGAAGCACTGGCACAAGATAATATTTCTCTAAGCATTCACTTTCGGTAATGGGAAGAATTATCATCGGTGACCAGGGAGCAGAGACCGTCACCTCCCTCTCTACTTCCCCTCCTCAGGAAGTTGCAGAGATTGTTTTGAATTAGATGAGAAGCAAGTGAGACAGTGAGCATCTTTTCTTCCCTTCTGCTATACAGTTCTACTTATTGCTGTTACAGTGTGTGTGAAATGTGCTGGCATGCTACAATGGAAATTTAGTAGGGAATCTGTGCAGAGTCTGTCGGTAGCATGCCCTTACCCCAACAATTCAAGACAGTCTGCCTCTTAAAAAGGTAGCAGAAAATATATCAATTTAAGTATAAGTAATTAGAATGAAATTAAATCAGTTTGAGGTCTTTCCTTTCAGTATCCTCCCCACATCAGATCTCACAAATCCTCTTACCACGGATCTTACGTAGTACCCTGTTGAGAGGTGTTATCCTCACCCTTCTCAGTATTTCCAAACACATGCCCTGCATTTCTGTCAAAATGTTGGATGTTAAGAAAGAACACTCTTTAAACTGTTTATGCTAACAATGATTCATTTAGGTGGAAATGATTTAGAAATCAATTCAGCTAAAAAGATCTAAAAAGTGCTAATGCAATTGTCAGTCAGCAGCAAGCAGCTGGAAGTTGGGTGGCCAATAACCATCACTGCTGTCACAGCAATTTCAGGATGTCTCTTTGCCCTTTGACATTTCTGGGGACCACACCTCTCAGAAGCTCACCAGGCATTCTGATCAGTCTGCATCTATGGTGGTTTGATTCACAAGGGCCTAGTGAAAGAAAATGACCCTGGAGTCACTTGGCTTTAGGTTGTAAGAAAACTTTCCAAGTTCAATCCCATTTTCTTATTGTCATCATTAGTTTTATTTGGTCTATTCCTGAAGGCATGTGCATTTGTTAACATTAAAGCATGTGTTGTCTTATGCATAAATTGTTTGCAATGACATGTTTCCTTATGTAAGAGTCATAAAACTAAGAAGACTGAAACACTGATAACTTCTGAATAATGAATTGCCTGTTACTTTCATATTGTGTCAGCACAGAATGCCTCCTTTTCAGTGCTATTGGGAAAGATCATCAAGGTTTTGATCACAAAATAAAGTAAAAACCTCTATCTTCCAAGTGTCTGTTTAATTGTCAGCATTCTGATGTGGGGTTCTTTCCATTGCAAGGCAAGGGGGTGAAAGTCCTCTGAAGATCATTTTACTGAAATTTCAAGCATGTAAATTCATGTTTGATTTCTTTCTTAAAAGCATATTCTAAATAAATGAAGGGAAGAACAACATTAAAAAAAAAAAACCTCTCTGAAGTCATGCACACCATACAGGAGAATTCTACAAGAGCCAGAAAAGACAAAATTCTCTCTGATATGAAATCTGAGTATTACATCTTAACTTCAGGTCTACACTATTTAGAATTTTCACATTTTCTCTTTTCTTTCTTACAATCAGAGCATTAATTTTAAGAGCAGTTATGTACACTCATTAAACTCATGTTCCTGTGGAAAATACATATTATGTTGAGGATTTGTGAAGAACTGACATTATGATTGCTTGTCAAATGAGTATGCTGCTGTTCTTGGAATGTTTCCCTTGTGTTCAGAGCCAAAGCATGAAACTCAGGAACTTGGGTGCATCTTCACTGTTGGATGGTAAATCAATAGATACACTTCCAGAATGTGTTACTTCAAGCGATCTTTGATGGCATTATCAGATATTACAAGGAACAAGCACACATTCCATTGAGTGATACATCAAAAAGATTTTGAAACAGTATTCTACAGACTTTCAGAAGAGAAGGCCAGCAATCCTCAGAAATAATTGAAATGCACTCTTGCAAATGGACACATAGAACAGGCAGTATAGTGTGGTATTTACATGTTTATAAATACGTCAAACTTCCTCAGACTAGATGAAGCCCTTACTTGGGAGGAATGTCGCCATGGGAACTTAGTTTTGTATATGTAGTTGTAATAATGCCCTTCTGTTCTTTTTTCTAACTCTGTCATAGACATAGTTTTGCTTGGGTCAGATATAGCAATCAGATTCCTTACTATTAGTTCTTTACTAATAACTCATTTCCTTTAGGGAATATTTAAAGAAAGTACTCTAGTGTTGAATGGGATCTTCATATTCACGGTTATACCTTGGTGTTGCTGCTTTTAACTTGCTTTGTCAGTTCCCATTTGGCGTGTGACTTGGGACAAATTGCGAATTCTTAAAAACCTGAGAAATTTATTGTAAGAAGACAGACTACATTTTTTGCTTTGCATCTTGATTTGCCTGGTAATGCTAGTGGGGGTTACTGTACTTACGACAGGAGCAGCTATAAAGGTGACATTGGCCCTAGTGGGAACAATACTGACAGAAAATGTCAGCTAAAACACTGGCAGAGGAAAATGCCTTCCAGCCTGAGAACTGCTAGCTTGGGAACTTGACCTGTGAACCAGGAGCATTCTTGGAAGGTAGCACTTGGCCTCTTGAAGTGCAACTGAGTACATAAGAAATGGGGATGTCCTGAAAATACCATTGATAAGGGTAAGAACAAGGAACTGGAACAGTAATTTACCATCTGAAAAGCAGAAAATATTTCGGGAAAAGTAACAAAAAATAATAATAATAATAATAATAAAATAAAAAAAAATTCTGAGAGAATAGGAAACCTTATCTATTGGTTCTCTCAGGTGAAGCAGGTGTTGCATCTGTTGGCTGCTCTAAGAGGTGGTGTCCTATGCCCTCTTATGTCTCTATGATATCAAAATTACTCTCTTTTTCTGTCCAAAATGGAGCCTTTCTCTCTGAGAATGTCCCATGCTGCATGAACTTTTCTTTCCTACAGGATTTCCTAAACAAATTGAACCTTTGCTGTGGAGGCCTGTCTGACTCCAAACTCTGTAATGCAGATGATCTTTGAAATGAGACTTTCTTCATTATTTACTTGGTCCCACTCCTGAGCCCATTTTTGGGGGGTCAGTCTCTTCTGAGATAGTTTTTTGTAATTAGAGCATTTTGAGGTCAGTTTTTTGTAACTAGATCCCTTTGAGGTTGGTTTGACATTGCTTTTCCTTCCCCCCACCCTGAGATTGGTTTGATGCAGTACCAGTAGTTTTATTAAATTTATATTTATGTACATAATCTGTCATAAGTAGTCTTGATTCTTATAACCTGTCATAAGTATAGTTTTTATAATATTGATAACTTCCTAATGCATAATAAGTATATTCAGTACAATAGCATTGATAACTTGTTGAACCTATGCTAATCTATATTTGCTGCTATATCACTGATTTTTACTATATCTAATTGCTTTCCTACTACCTTTAATTGCTGCTACTATTAATTAGTACTATTCTCTCAATATCTACCACATACATAAATTTGCTTCCTGGTAATATTGTAATAGCTTGTTATCTATATATGCTGTTGCCTTTTTAGTCATAGTATATTTGCTAGTTGTGATTTGTGGTAATCTGTAATAAAAACAAAAGAAATCTTCAGTGTCCTTGTTATTATGGAATTTTAGAAACCCACTGTTGTAATCTCTATGCACCCACAGGCTGGGTAACCCTTCAGATTGTGATAATTTTTTACTGGAACGAAATATGTACTGTGTATATGTTACAAGTATGTGTCAACATACTTGATCTACTGTGTCTCACTGTTGCATTTAAAGTAGTTCTGAGAGATCTTTGATGGAAATCTTATTGTTATATCTCTTCAGTATTTTTTTCTGTTAGAATATGTAGAGAAAATGAACTTCCTTATTCTATAGAATTCTTTTTATCTTATTTTTGAATCCTTGTTATGCTTCTATACTAGTTACAGCTTTCTCTTTTTTTCTATTTTTCTCTTTTCACAGTGAACTTACTTCACTGTGACTTGTGGAGTTTTGGAGTTAAGTACTGGATCATATTTTTCCCTGCCATACCAGTTCTGTAGTTTTGTTCTATAAAAATATGACTAGCTCGGCACTTTATGTAAAACATCTGAGTTTAGCTACTTTATGGTGTCAGTGATATCTATGTATCACCGTGTGATTAAACCAATGTACCCAGATGCTGTTGTGTGTTGTTATTGGAAGTAATAGTTTGTTTATTTACACTTAAGTTTCCATTTTCAGTTTTTCTGGTTCATTTCAATTCTTCTTGCAGGGGATCACAAAAAAAAAGCAGTCTTATTCAAGAATATCTGAATGTCTCATTATATTGGGCCAATAATAAGTATATATAGCTATAATTTCAGATTTTTTGCTAAGATGGCCCTTTCAGTAGAAAGGAACTGAATGACTGAGGAGAAGTTTGTAATCAAATTTAGTGGAGTTACAGACTGAATTTGTTTTTAATGGTGTTATATGGCCTTTCATAATGAAATTGAACATGCTTTGTTTGATACTCATTTTTTATTTTTTTATTTTGAACATACAGGTCTTAGAAAACATAGAATTGTGTTCATTTCAAATTGAATTCCATTCAAAAACAGTAGATATGTGGTGCAAGTTCTACATGGTGTTGCCCTGTAATCACTGCAAGATAAGATTTGTGATATCTTTGTTTTAAATCACCTTGGAAAATTCATGCAGAAAACACTTGTGATCCACTGTACTGTCTGATTTAAGAACAGATCACCGAAGCAAAGAATGAGGGAGGAGGGAAAGTTTTTCATAGTTTTACTCATTGGTGATTTGAAAAGCAGTGCTGCTCATTGATAATTCTGAAATGCTGATGAGAATCTAATGAAGTCTTTGCGTTGCAGACATTGTAAACCACAGGCGAGCACTTTATATAAAGGCAAAAAAAATAGAATGTTTCTGTATGCAGGTATTTTTATGTAATACTGTAACTAAAATAAAAAATAGAGTTTTATTTAAAAAACATATTCAGAATGCCTTATGCAAGAGGACTTCCTGGGAACCTTAAGAATTAAAAAAAAGATAGAAAAAGATGTGCTCAGCAGGAGAAGGGTTTGCTGTTTTGAGAAAGATGAATCTGATAATTAAAACATTAAAATAGATTAGTAATATAGTCAGTAAATAACATTATAGCAACATTTTAAATTTACAATCTTGATTTTATCTTTACTAAGAGAGTGCTTCAGAAGTCCTACCATCCATGGGTGTACCAAGAAACCAGAAAAATCAGAGAAACAAAATTTCCCAAAAAAAAGAAAAAAGAAAACAGAACTATTTCGAATGATCTGGGGAGCACTAAAGTAAAATTAAGAAATAAATAATTCAACTTGTTCCTAATATTAAACTTACTTTGAGTATATATACAATATCCAAAAATCCTAGAGTTGTGCATTTCTTCTTGAAAGATAGCGAAAATGAGGAAAATAGTTGGTCTTTACTCAATATTATGTCGTGTGTCTATGTTGTATATAATCTTTCCATGTTTTTGTACAGGAAAAACATAAGCAGGAGTTAGAAGATATGAGAAAAGCTGGACATGAAGCTTTGAGTATTATTGTTGAAGAGTTCAAGGTAAACAAGTTGATAAGTATGCATAATTTCCAGTGTAATATTATATAATAAATATGTACTACGGGCAGTCTTCTTTAGTACTTACTGTTTTGGTTGATCGGCCTCTTTCATTATAAAATTGTCTTTTCAGTTGCTTCCAATTTAGACTATTCGGCCTGAAATTTTGCATGACATGTTTTTTCACTCTGCACTTTGGGAAACTTCAGATAAAGTATGTTAGCTATTTTCAGTGATGAAACTTAAAACTGGAATAAAACAAAAATTCTCAGTCAATTGTGGTAAACTTCAGTTTTGATTATTTATCACATACATTTTGGACCTCTGCAGTCTCAACAAACTGTGCTTGCAGGAAAGTAGCCTCACAGAGCAATTGGGCAGGTTTGTTAGTTTTTGTTCTATCTACACAGCACTAAGAGAAGGAGTTCAGGATGTGTTGGGGTTTTGTTTTTTGTTTTGTTTTAATTTTAATTAGGTTTTGTGGGGCTTGTAGTCACTGTTCCTTATGTGTAGGATAGACCTACCAAGTTCCAAGTCTGAGAAAGTTCCACTAAGTAGGGGACCTGGTGACGCTTTTAGGACCGATTCTTTGAAGGCAGTCTATGGCTTCAGAAAAGTATAAAGCACCAAACATGTTTGCAACAACTTGTAACAAGAATGCCATTTAATAATTTTGTTAATAACTGTTAGCAGTGTTCTAGTAAATATTGAAATTGGACTATCTGTAGAAAAATGTCTGTCTTCATCAATACAACTTATACTAATTTCATCAAAAGGGAACCTATTCAGAAAAAAAGTTTTAAAAATTTCCATTCCTGAGAGAAGTTAAGCACATCCACCGGTGATGTCCCATTTCTTCAGACCTTCCTTATTTCACTTCAGGGGAATTGTTGCATTTTTTTTTCCCTTCTTCTTACTCCTTTGGGTCTTGCTTTGCAGTGGAAGTTCTCAAATGACGCTTACAGATTGGTTTAGGTTGGAAGGGATCTCTGTAGCCCCTCTGCTCCAGGGGGCTTGTACAGCCCCTCTGCTCAAGCAGGGCCACCTAGAACAGGTTGCCCAGGACCATGTCTAGGCTACTTTTGAGTATCTCTGAGGAGGGAGACTTCACAATCTCTCTGGGCAACCAGTTCCAGTGTTCTGTCACCTACACAGTACAGAAATGTTTCCTGATGTTCAGAGCGAACCTCCTGTGTGCCCATTTTTGTTTTGTGCCCATTGCTTCTTGTCCTGTCACTGGGCACTGCTGAAAAAAGCCTGACTCTGTACTCTGTTTGCACCCTTCATTCAGGTATTTATATACATTGATGAGACATCCCCCTGAGTCTTCTCTTCTCTAGACTGAACAGTCCTAGCTCTCTCAGCCTTTTCTCATAAGAGAGAGGAATGAGCATGTTCTTCAGACTGTCCACCTTGGTTAGGCCACTAAACACATGTTGTATATCAGTATTTTTCATTTCCATTTCATACTAGCTGGGTATAAAATATCTGTCTGTTTCTATGTGACGTTATTTTTGGAAAACACAGCGAGCCATTAGTAATTGTAGCATTTATGTTTCCTCCTTTTTATTTCTGAAAATATAAGCAAATTGTGAAGTGCAAGAGTTCTATAACAGTGAATGAATACGCATAATTTTTCACCATTTCAATGCCTTTGTGTGAGCTACAGGAGAGTTTTGCATGGATGACATTGTTCCTTTAAAGGAATAATCTCTTCATGTATAGCTGGGTAAAGGGTAAATAGTTATGTGCTATATTGTTTTTTGAAAACTATTTTACAAGTCAACAGCAGCTGTGAAGATCCGATATACCATCTGGAAAAGAGGATTTCCGTTTTTCAGTTTCTGTGATTTGGCACAAAAGATTAGGGATTTAATTGAATACTGTGATTGTAAGCAATATTTATATTTGGCTTATTGTTTCTCGTAGACTGTTTATATTCAAGTTATATAAAGACATTCTTTAATACCAGGGAACTGTGGCATGAATATACTTCATACAAGTCTTCCTGTTACCTCATTGGTTAGTTGCCATATTTTGGTCAATGAGATCACAGTACTCTGAGGAGAAATAACATCAGATATGCCAGCCTCCATGTAAAATACTGCTACCAAGCTTTTCTGCAAATATGTAATGGGTTAGTAAGAAAAATAAAATAAATAACAAGTATACTATGTTTACTTTTATAGTTTAAATACCTTTCTAGTAACCCCTTACCATGTGGGGGAAAAAAAAGGATTACAGTGAAGTGAATCATTAGAGAATTCAGTGAAGGCAAAAGTGTTCTGTAGTTTTGTTTGAGAAAGATCTCATGGATTCTTTTGAAATCTTCATCCACGGTTAATATTTCAATATGGAACAAGGGTTAAGATCCTTTTTCCTGAAGTAAGTGCGTCAAACATGTTTTTGTAAGTATAAAAATATTTTACATTTTTAACTACATATGTGTTTAGAAATTTTTTGTATTTATCAGACGTTGGCAGTTAGTATTTGGATAACCAAGTAAGGAGCCCTGTGTAGCATTCGTGTAGTTTAAGAGTGTAAAAGAAATACTTTTAGTGAAATATAAATTGTGGAAGTTACTGACTCTTAGTTCACTTATGATTAGCCATGCTTGATTCAGTGCTGAAATATGTCTTCTTTTAAGATTCTGCTACACTAATACAAATAATTTATATGATGAAGTGGTTTCCATTTTTAGTAATTTTAAAGTATCATCTAATTAATCCCCCATTGCCTTGAGTGTAGAAAATCACCTAACCTTGTCTAGTGAATTGTTTAAAAGGCGTAGGAAGGAAAACCTTTCTTACAATGACTCCAGTCCTGTTTTGTGTTCTTTGGGTTTTAATAAAACAAACTGATGCAGATTATTCCAGACAAGTGCTTGTTCATGACCCAAATTAGGTTCTATTGCAATCATGACTGTGGGAATTATGACTCATCCTCTCTGATACTAGCCAATTATCACTTTCCAGTACCATCTCAAGCAAAGTTCTTCTAGTATGTGGGAGTGTAATGCCAGAACCATTCATCATTAGCTCTATAAAATAATCCCAGAAAATCAGGTGTTGAAACTCTGGAAAAACAGTGCAAAAGAATTAACTACTTGCCTGTTCTGTATGCCTGGCATAAAAGTCTTCCTATTGATAAACATTTCTTCTGGTGTGCAAAGCAAAGAGAGTTTCCATTTTTTCACATGAATACAAGGTTTGATTAGTAATCAAAAGATCATATTTTTGTTAAATTTAGAGCAAATTATTGCTCTTTGCAGATTTATTGTGGCGACCTTTTATTCTGTTGTATCTTTCATTACCAGAAAATGAGTTACGTTTTCTGATAGATCACTCCCATATTTTGAGGAATGTTTTGTTCTAAAACGGACAGTATTTCAGCATGTTGGTCTGTCATTGCTATCTTAGCCCTAGGCAGACCAGACACTTAAACTTAAGACCAAACCCTCTGAATTCCTTTTACTGTTGTAACTGGTCCTTTTTAAGATGGCAACTGTGTAGAGAATGGAGCTTACACAAATGAAAATACGGAATGATCTCATTTCAAGGACCTGAATATACCAAGGCCCTTAGAATCACGACAGTTACCTTTGGAATAGTAGCTTCCCAAATGTTCTGGGAAATCCATTAACATTAGCCTATTAGAGACTTTGTTGCACAAATCCTCGAAAACCTTGGCCATTGTTAGGCATCTAGCGTTCTTATGTTCCTTTTGACAAATAAACCACCTATAACACATAGTCATGAAATTTGTATTGAAAAACATGGGAAAACAAATAAAAAATGAACTTAGTGTTCTGTGTAGGCTAAGTTTCCCCTTCTCACATTTATTTAATTTTGTTTAATTTCTGTCTTTCATGTCATTATTTTTTTAAACTTTTATCCCTGGTAATTAACTACAGTAAAGAAAAGTAGATGTAGATCTTGGAAATGATTGTTGGGGATCATGTCACATTGTAAGATATTTACCACAAACAATATAAAGATTTTTCCTTTGCTTGTTTAGTCAAGCTTTTGTTCTGACATTGTCATAGTTCTGTAAATAGACAAGTTAAGATTTTTAATCTGTTTTGTTTATATTTCTCACCATATAAAATATCCTTTGGTGTTGGCTTTGAAGTATATGAGATTCCAGGCAGGTGTATTTATTTACCTGGCTTGTTTTATGCAATTCTTAAGAAAGACAGACAGCTTGCATGAATCTGATGTGGGTCTCCTCTTACGGAAATGTCTTTAAGATGGAAAGTCCTTTCAATCCCCTCCTACAGTGAGAGTTTTGTCTATCAGTTTGCAGAGTTGGATGTTTTTTTCAGCTTTCCAGAATGTATGAACAGACGTATCTGCATAGTATGAGGTACGTGGGGGCCATCAGCTTGTCTTTCAGAAATCTTAGTTGTTAACAATAGACCTCTGAACTTAATGGTTACCATCTTAAAAGAAAAAAAAAAAAAAAAAGTTAATCCAGAATCAGGATATCTTTTTTAGATGTAGTTTATCCCTAGTAAGGAGAAAAAAACTCGAGATTTGTCCAGTTTTCATCTCTTTAAAAGGCCAGTTTAGCTTATTCAGTTTCCAAGATGACATACTTGCTTAGAAGGGCCTTACACGTAAAGAAAAGTTAAATTCAAGAGTTGTTGAAAGGGCTTGCATTTCATTTCCAACTTCTATACTTGTCCATGTATAAGTTGCACTAGAATTCACAGGTGGGCCTTCAATATAATACAGAATTGTTTTGTGTCATGAAGAACTGATGGCTAGGAAAAGAGATTCCTTATTTGTATAACATAGGAGTACTCATACAACAGTGATGGATGCTATTACAAAAATCTTTCTACAGAGTTCTGTCAAAAGCAAGATACGAGCAAGATTCCATCTTCTGAAGATCTGGCTATTTTAAATAATTTAGTATTGATTAAAGCATCCTAAAGTAATTGTAAAGATGACAAATATCACTCCCTTTTCAGTGAGGATGATGTTACACGTGGTTGTGACCAAAGAACAATTAATAAGATGCTAAGAGGTTATAATACTTGAAAGGTTTGATTGAGTTTGTAGTTCATTTCTAGCAGGAGCCTGAGGAAAACAGTGTTTTGTGGAAAATAAATCCTTAAACTTGCATGCCAGTAAAACTAAGATATCTAGATAAACTGAATATCGTATTCAAACTGTAGTTAGTCATTACTGCTATACCAAAAACAACTGAAAATGAAACTGAAGGTGTATTATACCACTTCACAGAAACATGTTACCCTATCCTTATATTTGATTTAGATATATTTTACATTATGTATTTGAAACACCTGTCTAAAATTCAGTGCATGCTGTAGTCAGGACAGTGGTTAGTGAAACCAGGAAGCTTCTTCATACCCTAATGCATATCAAAATGTGTTGACTTTGTCTAGCTTCTGAGAATAATTTTAGACAAGAAATACCGTTTGACTTGATAAGTAAAATTTCATAGCAGGAGTGATGTTAAAACTTTGGTAACACACTCTAATATAACTATGAGTAGAAACAATTGAGCAAATTCTACACAACTTTTATCTCATTAGAACCACTTCACTGTAAATTGCAATTGGACTCTGACCTAAGCAGAAGTGTAAATGCTTTCATTTTGGTTAATATTTGTTTGTGGGGGAAAAAAAAAAAAATCTTTATTCTGTAGCACTTAAAATGAGCATATTTCCATTTCACTTAAAGGAATGCTCACCTGAAAATAGCCTGATCATGAAAATATGCAATGTCTGAAGTGGATAAGTTGTATTCTGATGAAAAAGACATTTTAGAGAATCTTTGAACGTGTTCAATTTACATAAAATTGCATTAAATAAGAACTGGCTTACAACAAAACTAATGAAATATTACATTTTATTTAGTGTATCATCTCCAAGGGTCAGGAAAGAATTTTGATTGTGTCCTCTCCTCTATTTATCATTCAGCAATTGGTTAATTATATTTTGCCCTCAAATAAACTAGTGGGAATTAGTGGTGGAGAGAGGATGCTGAATGAGATGATCGTTTTCTATTATTAGGAAGCATAACAGTTCTTATGTACTATTGCTGAAATTAATGCTAGCATTTAATATAGTTCAGAAGTAGTATGGTATAGCATAGAAGTAGTATGGTAACTTTACTTTCAACTCGGTAACTATTTTTAAAAAATTTCTTGTTCTGACCATTTTGGCTCTTCAGTTTTGAGGTAAAGATATTTGATATACTGGCTTATATATAGTTACCGAAGCAAGTTAATGATGTTTCAGCAGGAGAAAGAAGTTGGAGAGAATATTCTTTTGGATTTGCTAAGGGTTTTGATGCAGTACTTTTAAGTAACTCATAGGCCATAATGCAGCAGCACATATATCATGATGAATGCTTCATCCTGATGCTTCATGTGAGTTGGTTTAACATTTTCACAGAATCACAGAATGGTTGAGGTTGGAAGGGACCTCTGGAGATCATCTAGTCCTACCCCCTGCCAAGCGGGGTCACCTAGAGCACGTTGCACAGGATCACATGCGGGCAGGTTTTGAATATCTCCAAAGAAGGAGACTCCACAGCCTCTCTGGGCAACCTGTTCCAATGCTCTGTCACCCTCACAGTAAAGAAATGTTTTCTCATATTCAGTCGGAACTTCCTGTTTTTCAGTTTGTGCCTGTTGCCTCTTGTCCTGTCTCTGGGCATCACTGAAAAGAGTGCGGCCCCCTCCTCTTGACACCCTCCCTTCAGATATTTGTACATGTTGATAAGATCCCCTCTCAGTCTTCTCTTCCCCAAGCTAAACAGGCCCAGCTCTCTCATCTTCTCTTCGTATGAGAGATGCTCCAGTCCCCTCATCATCTTTGCAGCCCTCCACTGGACCAACTCCAGGAGCTCCATGTCCCTCTTGCACTGGGGAGCCCAGAACTGGACACAATACTCCAGGTGTGGCCTCACCAGGGCTGAGCAGAGGGGGAGGATCACCTTCCTCGACCTGCTGGCAATACTCTTCCTAATGCACCCCAGGATACTATTGGCCTTCTTGGCCACAAGGGCACACTGCTGGCTCATGGTTAACCTGCTGTCCACCAGGACTCCCAGGTCCTTCTCTGCAACGCTGCTTTCCAGCAGGTCAGCTCCCAGCCTGTACTGGTGCATGCGGTTATTCCTCCCTAGGTGCAGGACCCTGCACTTGCATGTTGCTGAACTTCTTCACCATCCAATGCTCCAGCCTGTCCAGGTCCCTCTGAATGGCAGCGCAGCCCTCTGGTGTATCAGCCACTCCTCCCAGTTTTGCATCATCAGCAAACTTGCTGTGGGTGCGCTCTGTTACTTCATTCAGGTAATTGATGAGTAAGTTGAACAGGACTGGACCCAGTACTGACCCCTGTGGGACACCACTAGCTACAGGCCTCCAACTAGACTCAGCACTGCTGATTGTGACCCTCTTAGCTCTGCCATCCAGCCAGTTCTCAATCCACCTCACTGTCAACATATCCATCCCACACTTCCTGAGCTTGCCTATGAGCATGTGGTGGGAGAGTGTCGAAAGCCTTGCTGAAGTTGAGGTAGACAACATCCACTGCTCTCCCCTCATCTACCCAGCTAGTCATTCCATCATAGAAGGCTATCAGGTTGGTCAAGCATGATTTCCCCATGGTGGACCCATGCTGACTACTCCTGATCACCTTCTTCTCCATATGCTTGGAGATGACCTCCAGGATGAGTGATTCCATCACCTATCCAGGGATGGAGGTGAGGCTGACATTCAAACAGTGCTACACCTGAGAAATCTATTTTTTTTTTTTGCAGGGACTATAATGGCTTTTATGCTGTTTTACAGAAGGAATGAAAGAGGACAATAAACTCTAGTCTGTTTTTCCACTTGCTTTTTTTTCTGACAAAGTTTTTGTCCTATGGAAAAAAAAAAGAGGCTGGGAGGGAGAGATTTGGCAATTTGTTGCTGTTTGGGATGAATTTGGGAGTAACAGTTATATTTTGGCTATATAATTCAAGAGGGATTCTCCTAAACTTTAGCTTTTGGCTGTGCAATAAATCCTAGTCTAGGCAAGCAGCTGTGGTTTCTACTGTCAGTAGAATTAAGACAGTATGCACTGGGGTTGGGTAAATGGATTTATATTAAAAATGGGTATATATTTAAAAAAAAAAAAGTATATTAAAATTTTATATTAAAAATGGGCTTGAGTGTCTGTGCTTTGGTTTTGGCAAAATCCTAATTATCGCACTTTTGCCTTGATTTGAGGACAAATTTCAGGACAAATTTTAGAAAGCAACCCATACTCTATGTAAAACAACTTGCAGAAGTACAGGATAAAATTTTTTGATCATTTGTATTTTTTGTCCAATTGTAATTATATTTTCTGATGTTTAAACTTTTCAGGTTGGATAGTACAGTTTTTCAGTTTCTAGTCTGTATGCAGTGATGCTGTTCTCTAGAGTTCCCTCAGTACATGTAGTATGCTGTCAATTATGTTCCAGGACTACCTAATTATACAAAGGTGCAAAACTTCTGGCATAGTGGGAATTTTTCTGAACTTGTTATACAAACTAAATCTGACCATTGCTAAAGTATATAGTAGAGTAAATAAAATGTGTATTCCCCTGAGGACTCCTCAAGGTGATTATGGATGAAGTTCTTATTATGATGTTTGGGTGTAGTTTCAGCTCAGTGTCTTCCAAATTTATTCTAATGTATGAAACTCAAAATTAAGGCTACTTCTTCATCCAAGCTCAAACAAGGGCTTGGACTAATTCAGTTAGGTAAGTCTTTTATTTTGTTTTGATGAAATTCCAGTTTATAAAATGAAGATGGATTCACTTTTAATCTTTCTGGCAGACCAATTTAAAAATATTTTGTACTGTCATTTAAATGTGTGAAAACTGTGATGATGGTTTGAGGAAAGAATGATTTGTGTGATATTTATAACCAGTCGTACGTAAAACTAGAATGGATATGAAGACTCTTTACAGAACATGTTCTTAAAGGGTTTCATTGTTATGTCAGAAGACACTGGACATTTTTGCTTAGTGAAGAAAAAGTGGGATCAATTATCTGATAGCTTTTTTGGGGTTAGGAGAGCTATAAGAAAGGAGGGAAGAAGCAAGATTGCTCAGCTGGTTTGGAAAGTTTGTGATAGCTTAAGCTTCAGAAGAACACGTGCTTTGCTGTCATTGTCATCATACAAGTACTGTTATTTGAAGCATTCATATGTTGCTTACACAGCCGTATTGTGTCTAGTTAATTATATGTGAGCATTTAGGTTAGTCCTTTGCCTGTTTGTCCATTAATGATGTGATTTTTTTGTTTAAAAAGTTGTTCATGTACTTATTGCCAGAAACGATGAATGAGAACTATAAAACAGTTTGGTGATGGAATATGATCTGCATCAGTTGTGTGAATTATTTCAAAGTGGCAAAGTAACAAGTAGAAGACAGCACTTCTCCCAAATGAATTCTAGCATTTAATCATACACTTAAATGCTTACACTTATCGTACACTTAAACCATATAGTTTACAGACACCAGAACCCCTCTCCCCCCTGCAAATAAGAATCTGCAATGTTCTAGCACATTCTACTATCACTTTTTTTTTTTTTTTATCCCTCACACTGTAAAGGCTACTTTACTGCCAAGAATCCAGAGATACGGGTGTTAGAATAAGTACCACCATCATTAACAAGTCTTTGAAATTTTAGAACTTAAAAAAAAAATTCAGCTTCATCTGTAGTGGTTCAAGAGCAGCTGCCCTACTCTCTGGGAAAGGAAAATCAGGACTGAGGCAGAGTACAGACTCCTAATTTTCCTTTTTGGTTAAACTTCACTGTTTTTTAGTCCTGATGATATGAAAGAGTGTCTAATGATTTCTTTCATTTGTTTCTGAAAGGATGACAATAAAAATATGTCAGACTAATCCATCTGATACCTGATAGATTTTGGAAAGAGACCTAAAGGTTTGCTATTCCTTATCTAACTCTGATAGTTCCTAGTAAATTTTTTGAGTCATCTTAAGTTCCTGTACTGAAATTGAGGATACTGAGCAAAATTAATTCTTAAAATGTGTAGTATTTTGTCTTATTACTGTGGTTTTGACCAAATAAAATACACTGGATATCTTAAGACAGTGTAATTTGGGGAAGTAATTCTGGATTTAGGGGAATTAAATATAGAAGTGTTTATTTGGCACCCTTCTGCTAATAACTTTTTCAGTGCTACTTTTTACTCCAGGGTTCGGTTTGCTTTTAGAACCTTTGTGGTCAGAATATAGGCTGGGGGATAGGATAAGCAATGCTGTAACAGCTGTGCTGTCAGCTTATTGTATAGATGTGTCATCCATGTAACTTTAATTCATAGGAAATGTATACTGTAAATCAAGAGTAGTGTATGCATCAACAATCAGTTACTTTTTATACTCATGCATCTAAAGATGAACTGAAACGTATATTAAAAATAACAATAATCTGGCTTTTCTAGTGAAGATACTGTAGACAGTTTGAAAGGATGACATTTGCAGTCATGGACTAGTGTTTAAAATATTAACATGTTGCTCACCTTTTGGTGACCTTATGTAAAGCATCTGACTGATTTTCTTTCTGAAAAAGAATGTGTGTCAGTTTTTTTGCCTTTTCTTTATCACTTGATGAGGCCATCTCTTTTCATGTCATGAAACAATTAGTATAATATATAAAGATAATAGAATTTTCAGCTCACTCAGTGTCATTCTGTATTTTAAAGGGACTTTTACATGTGATGTTTTTATTTGGCTTACTCACAGATCTTGTTATGTCTAACTTGGTGTATTTATGAGGACGTATGTGATGTTTCTCATGAGATCCAAGTTCATAGGCAGTCAGAGTTCAAAACACAAACCTCTGTAATTGAAGGAGACAAACAGCTAAGACTGATTTGCCAATGGACTCCATATTATCAGTAATTAGCTTTTTCAGTCCAGAGGGATTCAGATATCCAGTAGTTGAAAACTATGGAACAGTCGTGACTTATTTGGCAGCAGCCATCTTGGCAAGTACCAACTATTCTATTGTTTTCCTGAATGCCAATGTAGATCATGCATAGTAGGAAAGTTGTATGTCATATTGGTTACAGACTACTCTTCCTGTTGGACCTTTTGACATGTTTGGTTTTTGGCAGTGGTTTTCATTTGTTTGTTTTTCTTTTTTGAGTGTGGTAATCTTCATCCTGATTGTGCTGTTTAATTGCTATTCTAGTACTTACTACAGGAGTTTCAAACCATGTTCATCACCTGTAATACTGAAGAACCTTTACAATTTTCTCCCTTCCCAGTCTCTCATTGCCATCAGATGAGACCCTGTATCAACTACAGCAATTATGAATTTGAAAAATATTGGAAAATAATGTATTAAAATCTTGAAAAATTACAGTTTAACAAAGATAGTCACCATCACATATTGTAACAATTCTCCATGCATAAATATTCCTTGGATTGAGGCCTACTGCTCAAATTTCTCTCCAGGTGCAGTGTATTAGTATATAAATAGATCAGAATACCCAAGTTCACATATTTGAAGCAGCTTATGTCATTTTTACTGGCTACAAACCTTAAAATACTTGGGTAATAGGCAGAGGGAGGGTGAAGAAGGCAAAACTCTTTAGAAGCAGCACCTGTGGAGGACATTGCCTATTGAGAGAATTTTTTCCTGTAGTATTTGGAAGCGAAGGCAGTAAGATTAATGTAGAGGTAATCATTTATATTGCTAAAACTTCATTAGAAAATCACAAAAAAATTCATAAAGTAATCTTGTTTTTTTTTGTGTGTGTGAGTTCTTTCTGTCCCTTCCCTTTTTTCTCACCTTGCAAAAAAAAAAAAAAAAAAAAAAATTAGTAAAACTTAGAGACTAAAAACTAAGGAGAAACAAAACAAATGTCACAATTTCTTTTAAAATTATCAAATTCTATTTTGACAGTAATTTTTCCATCAAAATTACAAGAATGGACAATTTGCGTATATAATACCTTGGGTTTGGAATGCAACATGTACCCTTATATATTCCTGGTGTACTTTTTTTGACTTTAAAATTACAACTCTGTGTTGTTTTTCAAGCTGTAGCTTACAATCTCTCTTCCCCCACCCCCAAGCTAGTTCAAGGAAAGACGTCTTTTCTTACATGTACCCACTTAAATACATTTTATATGTCACTTGTATAAACAGGAATATTCATCAGAGTTTTCTTTAAGAAAAAAAGAAAAGAAAACCTTACTGCAAATCAAACTATTGTTTGCTTTTTCAGATCTACAATCCAAAACAGCTATAGATTGACATCTGAGACTTAAAACTTGACTCAGTTGTAGCTTTGATTAGCTAAGAAGATTATGCCAAATTGAAAAAGAATTATAGCTGAACCAAAACTATTAAAACAGTATCAGTGTGGACATTAATTCTTGGTTTTCTCAGTCAATGTTTTTTGCCCAGTTTAGTCATGGTAAAAAATGTAATATGATACCAGGAAGAAGGAAATATTTAAAAAAAAAAAAAAAAAAACGAGAATGATTGCCTGATTACTTGGAGCTGCGCTGTTTGTTTTGTTTTCAGGAATCTGAGGAAAGACATTACTGTTTGTATTTTAATACAACTAAATATACTTTGTTTATTATGTAAGACTTGTAAATTCTGCCTTTGGAAAAGCGTCAGTTTAAATGACGATGATGATGTACATCATCATGTACAATCATAACTATTTCTGTAGCAGATGCAGTTCATTCCTAAGTTAATGCATGTCTTTCTGTTTGAATTTTAAGCAAACTGCTTTAAGTAGTTGCTTATCTAAGGTACGACAGTCCCTTTAAACTGATGCAATGACTTACATGAGGGGAGGTGGGAGGTGGAAGATTTCTGAAAGCCAAGGAAATTCCAAATAGGAAAAGATCCATTTAACTCCTCCAAAACAGGGCTGTTTACTTGGCTATACTAAAGACAAAAGGGAGGAGGAGCCCAGTTTTGGCTAAGGCAGATGTATGTAGGGCTTCTGAATAGTTTTGTACTAAGGATGAAAAAAATAAAATAAAATCTGAAGTCACCACCTTCTCTAGAACTGTAAGAAGTGTAGACTGAAGTAACATGTGGTAAGAATGTAGAAATAGATCCTGACATCAAGACTGATGCCATCTGCAGTCACAGTCCTGAAACTGGCTATTGGCACAGGATGACCCTTGCCACCCTGTATCGAGTTCATTGCACGATATATAGAAAGAGAAATGAATTGCCAAGACCATACATATTGAAATCTCACCCTTTGACTTCATGCTACAGATACCATAGGCTACTTTCTGCTGTAATCTTATTTGAACAGATTCATTGAGCTGTTGAAAGAAGGAATATTGCTTCAAGAATGCCAGCTTGATGTTACGTCAGTGGCCACAGATCTGAAGGAAGTATATAACTATAAGAGTTGGACACCTATCATCAAATAGCCAAATGTATGCATTAGTTTAGTAAATTGTTCGACATCTTCATCGACGACCTTGATGAGGGGATAGTGTCCACCCTCAGCAAGTATGCCGATGATACGAAGCTGGGAGGAGTGGCCGACATGCCAGAAGGCTGTGCTGCCATTCAG
>VXAA01005836.1:61522-88392 GCA_013399115.1 Anseranas semipalmata | reverse complement strand
CCTGCTGTGGCAGGGGGGTTGGACCCAATGATCTCTGGAGGTCCCTTCCAACCCCTACAATTCTGTAAATAAATAAATAAATAAATTAGTAAATCTGTAAATTTTTGTTAATTATAGATTTAAGTAGTTGATTATATGGAAATTTGCATAAGCTTAGCATGGATGTCATTCATCTCTGCTGTACTTACCCCCACCAAGACACCCTAAATGGTTGTTGTGAGCAGACAAATAATTTTTTAACTGCAGGTTTGTTTTTTTATTTTTTTGCCTTTTTTTAACAATCGTGTAAAGATGTTGTTTTTTGATATCTTTATGCTCATCTCTATGTTTTATGGTCAGCTGGAGCCAGGGAAATGTAGGGTATCAGCAAAGAACAATAGTGCTGTCCTAGGCAACAGGTGCATGTTAAATAAAAATTAAAGGAAATTATGTCAAGTTCGGCTTTTATTTTATTTTAAAAATTGTCTTATATCTGGTAATTTATTAAATACAGAATATAAATTTTATACGACACACCTCCATTTTCTTTTAAATGACTTGAGTGCTCAATCTCTGCATAGAAAAAAGATTTTTGTCTGGACAGTTTTTATGGCACAACATGGAAGCTATCTCTGAAATAGTGTTTCACATATCTATGCATCTCCTCACTTGGCCAACTAAGGGAATAGTCAAATACAGGATCAGCTCTTGCGGTACTATTTAAAATGTATTAGTAGTATAGACAGTAGAAAAGGAAGGCTTTAGTTTGTGAATGTGTATTTTATACAGAAAATAATAATAAAATCCAGAAAATCCTAACAACCTCTTTATTCCCTCTAATGGATGACATTTTTTTCCTCCAAAAAAATGAAAGCTCTTTCTACCATTTAATGGGAATTTAACAGTCACCAGTTAAGTTTGTATAGTAAAGTGTATAAAGTGACTCAACCCTTGGTGTAAGAAGAAACTGAGAAATGGCATTGCAGCTTAATGAGCATTTTGTTACTATTTTCCATACAATCAGGATTTGATTTTTTCTTTTTTTTTTTCTTTTTTTATGCCAGTTACACAAAACAATTCTTGTCACAACAGTTTAGGAGGAAAAATACAACGAAGTACAGACTTATTTTTCGTCAGTGATATGTGGCAATTCCAGTTTATACACAGTAGGATTTAGCGTATAAAGTTTCACATACAGAAGTTATATTTCTTTGAGAGCTAAATTTTTGTGATTGCCTGAATTTATACCAATAAATGAATGTAGTTGGAAAGAAATTTGCTTTTATGAAAGTAAACTTACGACTAGCTAAATCCCCTGCAAATACCAGTAAATGTAGTCTTACACTTTAATCAAAGTATATGTCAAGCACCATCTACCATTTGTTACCTTTTAAATCTTTCTGACCATTTGCTGAAAGGTACTAATAATTTATAGCATTACTGATATCGTGAAGAACACTGATTCTCTCATAAAGAGGCTAATCAGTGGAAAATGGAGATCACAAATTGTCAGGTTTTTTTTGTGTAATATGTTTTTATTGGTTTGGGGTTTTTTTTGAAAAACTTTTTGAAACTGCATTTACTGTGTGTTTTATGTTCCATAAAGTAAATATATCTCTAAGACACAAATTGTTTGAAAGGTGGGACTTTTTTTTTTTTTCCTTTGTCTGTATTTGGGCCAAACGTCTGTTTTCTATAGAACTTACATCTGTTTCAACTTACACAGTAATTTCAACTCGTTCACTATATTGATTACTATTTAAAAATAGTTTCATCTAGTGTGCATAAATAGGCCAATGAATATTTGGAAAGTGACAAATATTTTATAATATTAAGGAAAAAGACTTGCATAGCACATGAATTAAGTAAATCCTCAGTGTTGCTGAAGGAAATCAGAGTGTAATTCCTTCAAATGGTAATTCGCATTTTCATATATCTGATTTTTTTTTTCTTTTTCTTTTTGCATTCAGATGCTAGAAATTCTGCAGAGCTCAGTCAAGTGCATGTGAATACGTGTGCATGCACACAGGCACACACACAGTTTCTAATTTTATTGTCTTTTTGTTATTGTCTTTGTACTTTAGCTTTACACACTTTGACTTCCACTGCTTCATATTTGAGTGTGAACTTCCTGGGGGGGGTGTTCTTTTATGTTTTAAATTACTCAGAATTTCCATCTGCTTTTACTTGACTTGTGGTTGTGAAGATCATGCTTGGCCCATGGGATCTTACACTGTGCCGAGAGGATGTGGAGTTTTGTCAGCCAGTGAAATATGTCTGGCTTTTTTTTTTTTTTTCTTCAGCAGCTTTCATATGCTTCTCTTCTTGTGTGGTCTCACTGTACTGACTATATTTAACAGAAATACTGTCTTTCTCTATCTTATGTGTGCTGCTCTCTTTTAAGCAGCCTGCGTATAAGAAATCTGAGATCCAAAAAAAATTTTAGTCCTGACTAAAAACAAGGTAGTGTTACATAAAGGTAATTGAGTAGCTGCACATTCCAAAATTTATAACAGCATTCCGTGTTCTGGTTATACACAAGTATTAGTTGATTTGCAGTTACCAATAAACATCCCTGTTATATCTTTCTTGAATATTCTGTGCTTTTTTTTTGCAGGCACTGCTGCAATCTACAGTTCAACAGCAAGAAGCAGCTATTGAAAAACAGTACATACTGGCAATTGAAAAACATTCTCACAAATGTGAAGAACTTCTTAATGCTCAGGTATGGATGTGCACATACAAAAATCATGATTATCTTTTAGCTTCAGCTCTTTTCTGTTTGAAAAATTACGGATTTTGGATATCACCAAAGAAAAGAATCAGTCTTTCATTTTGTGTTGTCAGTGTAACAGTAAACAGAGTTACTTAAAAATGCAGAGTAAATAATGACTCTTCATCTGTTGGAATCAAAGGTATTTTATGACATTTAAATCTGCTTAGAACAGATTTAAGAAGAGTGTAGCGCTGAGTAGTCTCAGTGCAACTTAATATTTATTCCTTTAATGGCTGTCACTTTCTGTATTCTCGAAGAAAAACACACAACTACTTTTAATTTACACAGTTAAATACAGGATTTCGTTATATGGGATTTGCATAAATTTTTCGTCCAAATTTTTTTTTGATGCTGCCTAGACGGTAGACACAAACATCTGTTGTCCAAACCTTATTTTATTTCACAGAATCCTATATAAAAATAAAAAGTAAGTATGAGGAATTACGTAATCAGAAATATATATACACGTAGGCATCATTTAACATGACTTGATTAAAGGTACACTTCTTAGGAAGTGTGCCTTTAACGTGTGGAATCACATCAATTACTGATGAGTTTCTGAACATTGTAAATGTGGTTTGTTATTGAAAATGTCTTGGTTTGTCTTAAGTACAGCTCTTGCATCAAAATAACAACTAACGTTAGTGTATAATTTTTTGAAAAAGCCAATTTACTAATAGGATCTTGCAGTTGTTTACATTGCAATTAACAGGTATCTTTTAAGTAGTTAGCAACAGTTTTACTAAAAATACATAATAGTTCATTAATTTAATCTTCTCGGGGTAAATTAGACCTAAATACATCAAAAGTGCATTTGAAGTATTCCACCATTTTCAACAGTATTTTATGACCACTTATATGTTCTAACTATATCAATTAATTACTGCAAACATATATTAAATACGTAAGCATCTGTATAAACAGGGTAAAGGAAAGAGACATAGCAGTTTGGAGAAATCAATGCCATCTTGACTAAGGTATATATTGCACAGAACTACAGTTACTTACCATATGCTTACCATATAGCTCTGTATAAAAAGTAAGTAAAAATGAATTTTAATAATTTTTTTTGTCTTTCTGAAACGAAACTATTGTGTCCTGACAATATAATTTTCTGAATGTTAAAAGGGAGCAAATCTGGAAGAATTATAGAAAGATTTTTGGGGATGTACTTACAGATTGAGCAAAAGTGTTACTCCCATAATCTGTTACATTTGCATCTCAAGCCAAACTGTGGGGACAGAAATTTGAAAACATGTTCAAGAAGTTCAAATTTACCTGTGGTTCTAAGTGAGATAGGTTTGTTTGTTTGTTTTCCCCAGTAGAACTCAACAATATAAGGGTCCTAGAGTACTTATGACATAATACAGTGCCCAGTTCAAGTCATGTCTGCATTTAATGCAACTTAAGACCTCTCTTGGATCCCAGAAAAGGTGCTATCTTTAATTGTAATATAAAACTGGAATTTTGAAGCCTAATCAAGCAGGCAAAAATTGTGAGTGCTCTACGGTAGAACTACCAGGTTTAGTAAAATAAGATTTATTCTGGCAAGCTTTGTTCACTCATAAATCTGTTGGAAGAGGTCTGAGAAATGTGCACTATATTTGTATTTTTTAATATATCTATTCTTAAATGTATGCTTCAGTGTTTGTTTTAATATTTGTTTCTGTTCAAGTGATTTTGTTCTGTGTTAACAAGATTGCTGAAATGATTAGTTATGTTTATACGCCAAGTTGATTAACATGCTGTGTTATGGCATTGTGCATGCATATCCACCTTTACATGTATAGTTATGAGTATCCGTATTACTTCAAGGAATTTTTTTTGCTATAGCAGTAATCACACAGTGCAAATATGTTCTATACACAAACATAGCTTCTGTTTCTGGTTTCCTTCTAATATTCTTGTCTTACAAGCAGTATTTTGCTTTCCAATTTTACTCCTACTTAAAACTTTGTCAACCCACTCAATTTTTATCCTCATTTGCCATTTCCTCCAAATTTTCTGCTGTTTTATTTCCAGTTCCACAAAATCAAGATTATCTCATGTAATGTATTGACTCCTTCCTCATGCTTTCTCCTAATTGCATTCTCTACCTTAACTCTCCTACCCCTGCCTCCCAAAAATGTCTCTTTGGGAAGGAGGAAACGCTGTTTTTCTGTGCTTGGCTTTAACCTATCATTAGAGTTTATTTCAGTTTCAGATTTTGAAGCCATTTTCTGTTGCGGCCCTTCTGACAGATGCCTTCCCCACAGATCCTAAAGTCAGAAAGTTCTGGTCTGTTTTCTAGTTCAGTTTCATTTGCTTGAAATTACTGCATGTGCGTTATATAGTACTCTTTCTTCTCTCAAGTGGGAGAAGCCTCAGATTTTGGATTTTAAAGCCTTCAAAACCTGGGGTAATTTGCACTGTTGTTAAAAAATCTGCTTGAGTTGCTTTGATCAATGTACTCTGACATACCATACTGAATTGCCTCTCAGTGAAACATCCCTCTATATTGATTGTTACTACTATCTGTCACTTTTGAAACAACTACTGGAGATATGAACTGGTGGCATCAGTTACTATCCAGTTATTGTCCACAGATGCTGGGTTAGTTCTACATCTACCCTTTTCATAGTCCATTATCAGTCACTTGTCTTGAATATCCTATCTGACATGTACAGGTGTGGAGGCTATGGGTCCCCTTTTAAGTCCTATTCTGGAATGTGGAATGTGTTAACAGGACCAGTTCCTTCAAACTCATTGATGACCACTGTAATGGATGCTTTCTGGGGAACAGTCTCTAGTATTGCTAGTTTTTTTCCAAGGGAGTATGCTCTCATCTACATTTCAAAAAGCAAACCAGGTATTTTTGTGGTATATTCAGGGGCACCAGGTTCGTGATCTCCTTTGTCAGTGAACAGGATAATAGGAACTTCTTTATGCCAGGATTCAGTTGGGTTAGATGGTGAGTATTTAGGAAAGCAATGCATGTCAGTTGTACATGTCTAGCATTTGGAGATAACAGAGGAAATGACACTGGCAAACATATCAGTTTATTATAAGTGGGGAGATCACGAATTTCATCTTTACGTTTTTCTGGTGCATACATTTGATGTTGCCTCCTAAAAATGAACACCAACTTTGATCTTGTGTTTGAACTTGTGCTATATGAAGATACGTATTGAAAAATTTGATGCTGTAAAACTTTTTGATCAAAATAGGCTGCTTTTAGATGAACAGCAGAAGCCACTGACAACAGAACCATCCAGAACGTTCTATGTGGGGAATGGAGAGTTTCCACTGATTCTGGTTTCATTGGATTCTGAATTCAATGTTGATATCTCAGAGAAAGAACTGATTAAGATAATTATTTTGATCTCACTTTGGAAAAACAAACAAAAATACTTTCAAATAGAAATTTTTAGAACTCAGAAAAATTAAGGCATATATAAAAGTAAGTTAAAAAAAGTGTTTCAGTATAGGTCAGGTATTGGTCAGTGCTAGAACAGAGATGCCACAAGGGGTGGAACAATAGTAGGATTGCATAAGGGGTGTGTGTGTGTGTGTATGTATATATATATGTATATGTGTATATATATATATATAAAAATCAGACATACTGAATTAATCTCTCTTACAAATTTGAATTATAGTACTACCTTCTTTAGTAAGTGCTAGCAGTCTTTATGAAAAATGAGTCATGGAAAAGACCTAAGGCTATGCAGACTGATTTTTAGTCAGAGGGGAAAAAAGTGGCAATTTTATATATATTTTATTTACATTATATTATATATTTATATGTATATTACATAAAAATTAAATTAATTAAATATATCTCATTTACAGTGGAGTGTAGTCTACTTACTGAGACTGTAGCTAAGCAATTGTTTGGGCTGGATGCTGGAACTGCAGTTAGCAGTCAGGTATCACTAGCAATACTTTGCCGTTGCATGCTTCAGTATGCAGAATAGTGTGTCTTTCAGCTTTCTCTGTTTTCCAATATTTTAATAGAAGTAGTCTGATCATCAAAGTAGGTTTTTCTTCTGAACATAGTGAAGAATCAAGACTTAGAGACTGAGTAGTAAATTATACTACATTGTGAAACAAATGCAGTAACATAAATGCAGAACGAGCAAGAAGTATGGTTCCTGGTTAGCACTTCTCTTTTGTAGTGATAATGTATAGATTTTTTGCTATATTAATAGTAGCTAATGTTAATCACGTCAGTACTATTTTCTGTGCTTTCATATGTTTTTCTTGCTGAGAAAGGTAATGTAATTAAAAATTTCTTAATGGATGGGGTGTGACTTTTTTTCTCTCCTCTTACATAATTTTTCCTGCTTTGCATGTGGAAGGAACTTTTGAAGTTAATTTGTTTAATATTACATCCAATATATAACACCTATAACCCGCTGTACCCCTATAACACACTATAAAACCCCCTTTTTTAATTAATGATTCAGATTGTAGAAGGAAAACACTTTATAGTTTGCAGAAGATTATTATGGTAACTTTAAAAGGACAGACCATAAAAGGCACCAAAAAAAAATGAAGCAAGCAAGCACTTATTATTTAAAAGTATTCACTATGTAGAACTAGGATGTTCTAAGGAATTTTCTCATTAAGGTTTCTAGACCCTGAGCTTGATAATGCAGAAGGGATGACCTGTTTTCACTGGAAGCCCTAGAAATTTCTTTTGTTATTCAATCAAGGTAGGTGGTGTTAAAAATGTAGACTATATTGTGGTTGATTTTGAAACAGTTTTTAAAACAGTTGATGATCTGTGTATTAAGGTAAAATAAAGTGTTAAATACCTGCAGCAAATCACTTCTCATGTATGAGAAGCATTTTCTCTTTATTAACCCTGCATTTTTCTTTCCTTACCTTGATGGTCTCCTTCCTTACTGTCTTCTAAACGGTGTTGTGGAGTGAAGCAGGCATTCAAGGAGGGAGGGGGATTAAAGTGTATGTGTAGTCAGGCTCAGATCACACCTTTCTAAGTTATGACTTGATGATATTCCTCTTTTTCTCTGTCTTCCTGAGGAAGCAGTATCAATTAGAGGTACAACTGGACTATGTGGTGTTTTCATGTTTGGATGTAGTTAAGGGGGATATATTTTACTGTGGTCCTTAATTATGTTAATCTCGATATTTTCCATTTTGATTCATGTAAAAGAAGAGTAAAGAAACACAAGGAATAAAAAAGTCTTTGATTTTGTAGCTCAGTTGCATGTATATTCCTTTGCTGTACTGGGCCGCTTTTCCTCTACCCTATAAACCCTTAAGGATGTGGTCTACAGTTTTCCTTTCTATAGAGTGTATAGTGCTGATTTTTTTTTTCATAGTAGCCAAAGGAGCTACTAGTGTAATTACTGAGACAGAGCAGTACAATAAGTGTCAAACATAAAGGAAAGAACTCAGTTAAATATTTCCTCTGCACTTTAGTATATAGAAATCTTTTGTGATGGTTTTATGTGCAGCTATGAAACAAATTTTGCATTTGTAGATACAACAACATTTAAGATAAATAGAGTTAGCTCTGTGTACTTAACTCTTTTTTCACTCTATCAGGTTGTTGACTGTCTGTTGCATTCATGTTTGTAGCTTGATAAATAGTAGTTCCAAATCTGTTTGATGGTGCATGGTGGGTGGGGCATGCTCAGGAAAATACTGGTTTAATTTCAGTTTGAAAAAAATTGCTGAAAGTTCAGTCAGAATAGAAGTTCCATTTCTAGAGCTCAGTTTTTTGAAGTGTATGAGTGCTCCCAAGAACAGCTTGTGGAGAGGCAGAAAACTGGTGTGTCAGTGGTAATGAGCTGCTGGAATGTAATAGTTTCCTTACTTTGTCCAGAATGATGCATTTTGATGTGTTTTGCGTAGCCTTCTGTGAAGATTACCAGTAACCCCCAACCCAACAAGTTCTAAAATGTCAAATGTAAGAACTACATGCATTGTATAGAAAGCGAACATTTGTATGCCAGAGAAAATGTTTATTTTTGGTTCAGCAATATAGTTCCACAATCAGAAAGTATCATTTCAAATTATTTCAAATCTTATTTTTATATCTACTCATAATATGTAGCATGTTTATATAATACTGTTTATCTAATAGACTGATTTTTTTTCCTCTTGTAAACAGAAGAGGTTTTGTTTCTTTCCAATTTAATGGTAGTAATTTTGAAATTTATTTCATACCTGATCTTGAAAGGAAAATATGCAAATTGGTGTTTAGAGAATTTTGAATTAATTTCTTAAGGAGCCAGTAGTCAGTTTTTGCAATGAGAGCAGTAGGTACTTGAATAATGCAGAAAATGTGCAGACTGAAAAAATTGAGAGCAGTGGGCATCATCTTTCTGGTTCATAAATTCCAATTATGATAGGTTTGGAAATTCTTCAGTGTTTTTTGCATCCCTGTCTTTGGACATATCTTTCAGTTCTGAGAAAACTTATGGTTTGCTGGTGTGGGAATAATCTGGCAAAGCATCAGTTGTTCCCATTATGTTTTCATGTATTTCACTTTACACCTAACTGCTCATCTTAAACACAGCTCATCTAGATGTATCTTTGCAGGTCTGCCTCCTCCTTGCCAAGAGGGAATTTAGACTTTCTCAGAACTTCTTTATTCTCTGGTAGCTCTTGACTATGTAAAGAACAAAGAGGTATTTGTTAGAATCCTGTTGTCAACTTGAGGTATTTACACCTAAATTTATAATACCTCCTTGATTTCTGCTTATAGAAAGAGAATTGTAGCAAGAATTTACTATTCTTGTGCTTATGTAGAGAGAATTAGATGAAAAGATCAATAGTCTGCTATTCCTGTGATGGGAATTTTTTTTTTTTAATTCCAGAAAAAGTTTGATTTATTCTCATTCTGTGTTTTGTTTTTGTATGAGTATTGCTTAGTGTATACCTCTCCAAGTAAAAATTATTGCTAAGATGCAAAAAGGCATGTTTACTTTTTGAAAAAATTAAAATCTTTACTAGTCGTCTAACTTCATTTGAATCTGCCCACTCTCACAGGCTAGTTAAAGAATGATTTTTCAGTCCCTTTGTACTGTTAATTCATGCAAGATACTCTTGGTCTCATCCAAAAATCTTATTTGGACATTGCATTTGCTAATCCAAATTTTCAAAACTTCCTTGGTTTCATCAAGTTTCAGTTGAAAGCAGCTCTTTCGTTTGATTTTTACTTGCTGCCTTCTGCTTATATAACAAGTTTTGTTAAAACCTCCTCTACTTGTTAAGAATTTGTCATCTACTCTTGTCAATACTGAAAAAATAAGTAATATAGTATGATTTTTCTCCTCAATTATTTTTGTCAGCTATTGTTTAAATTTTTTTCCTCGCTTTTACTGTCTTCCATTATTGAACATTTTGCTGTTTAGGTTTGTATTTTAGGAGTCCATTTCCTCTTATTTTTCCTGATAGATGGAGCAATTCTGCAATAACTCATACAGGCTGCAAAATGATTTGGATCACAAGAAGGGCTAATGAACACTTTTCTTTCATATTTTTACTGAAATCTCTTATCTCTGTATCCCTAGGACCTCAAAGCTGTTTTAATAGTCTTTATTAATATGCACACTTTGCGAGAAAAGTATATTCAGTATTAGATGACTCTGGATAACTTCTTTATAAACAGTAAAACACAGATGCAGCAAAAGGTTTTCACATTGATAGTGTCCTGCAGTAACTTCAGCCTCTGACATGCATCATTATTAAGCAGTGTGCAGAAGAATCTTAATGGAACCCTGAGTAGGAGTATTAAGCTTAGTTATTTTATTACCACTATTATAATTTTTTCTTTATATTGTCATTGTTTTAACTTTCAGTAATGTTTTGCTGGTTCCTGAGCTTCCTCTTAGAAAAGTTTTGCTGCTCTGTTAGCCACTTGGACCTCAAACTGGCAAAAAGATACGGTTCAACCATGCAGTAATAAGTTATAATTTGAGGAAGTGGAAATATGTAACAGATGTTGGAATTCTTCAGACAGATTTTCCACCTTGTGCTGCCAAACACTCGGATGCCACAGATAGTGAGGACAGTGTAAGAAACCAGTTATGATTACCAGATCTTGTCATTTGATTTGGGCTTAGCTTAGCAGCGGTGAAGAAAAGGTACAGTATAAAAGAATATGCTGGTAAATATAGCTACCCTTCCTACAGGAGCAGAAAACTATTATTAGTGTTTTGGTAAGGCTGCCTTTCTCCTCACGATAGTGTTTTGAGGTAGCAATGGACATATTTTGATAACATTACAAAATCATGATGCTATAGCTCTGTATTTTTGTCATCTCCCTCTCAAATAGAGATAAAGGCATTTTCCCACAACCTGAGTTATTTCTTCCTATTGTTAGATTCCTTCATGAGACTGAAATAAAATAATTTTGTGGGTTAAGATGGTTTCTTGTTAAAATAGATGAACAAATTTGAATTGATGAATTCTTAAAAAGCCCAATCCAGTGTTTTATTGTTCCTGAAGATGATTAAAGTATTGGGATGTTTGCTAACTGTTTCTGAAGATATCTTTTCCCAGATCTTGAGGGACAGGGATTGCTTTATGCCCGTTTGTAATGAAGGTAGAAAAAATATTAATTATATTGGAGATGAGAGATAAAGTCTTACTATGCCTATGTTTTTTCTGTTAAACTACTGACTAGAATGCAGTTTCAGTAGATTAAAAATTTTGGTAGATTTTTTTTGCAAGAAAAATCGGTCATTCACTGTAGTGTGAATTAGAAATACATAATTTTATATCTTAATATACTGTTTTTTAGAATTATGCTATTAAAGGAAGGTTCCAAGTGTCATTTCATTAGTATGTGATTTTTTTTCCTCAGATAAAAGATTTGTGAAGGTATAAAATATTTTGTGCAGTGGTACTGCAAATAACACAAACTTTTCTCTTTTTAACATTTGGGTATTCACATTACCTTTGGTTGTTCTATGATGTTTTTTGCAGTTTTGTTTTTCACAGAATCATTTAGGTTGGAAGAGACCTTCAAGATCACCTAGTCCAACCTATGACCTAACACTAACAAGCCCTCCACTAAACCATGTCACTGAGCTCTACATCTAAACGTCTTTTAAATACCTCCAGGGTTGGAGACTCAACCACCTCCCTGGGCAGCCTGTTCCAATGTCTAACAACCCTTTCAGTAAAGAAATTTTTTGAACCGTTTTTGAACGGTTCCTTTCCAGAATTGGGTAAATCATTGTACAGAGATCACCAAGTTCAGTATGGATAAATTTGCTTTGTTAGCTGCTATTCATAGTTTATGTAAAAGTAGTCAGTTACATAATCAATCTGCAGCAACATAAACTGGATGCCTACCAGTTATAGCAAAAGAATTGTATCGTCATTGGATAAAATCCTGTACTTATTTCCTCTTCAAGAAAGTAACTATCCATATTTTCAGAAAGCATTTCAGTTAATGCAAGGTACCCTATTTTCCATATTTCTTTAATCTTGCAGTTTAGGATTAATGGGTCTATGCAAGGATTATAATTATACTAAATTAGAATTAGTTATTAATAGCTTTAATACAGCATTTTAGCTGTAAAACAACTCAAATCCTGAATTATTTCATTCACTCCATGAATTTATTATAATATATACTATTTGTATATTATATACCATAATATATACCTTCATTAGATGTGTACCTGAAAGGAAAACTTCATGATTCCTCAGAAATAAATTTAATATATAAAAATAACAAAAAACCCTGACTACTTGCTATTGTGATTAAATCTGTTTACAATGTCTTCTGTGACTCACATTCCAGGAAAAAAAAAAAAAAAAGATTTTTTTGATTTCTTTTTTACAGGAATCAAGAAAAACCACAGGACCTCTGTATTTATATTTGAATCTACATCAAACAGTTTTCATTTGGAAGCATTGCCCAGAGAACTTCTTTCAGGGAGGAAAACATAATCTATTTTTGAATGCCTTTTGTTTTAAGTTGATTTTCAGAAGACTCTTCTTGACCTTCTCTTGCTACTTTCTAGAGAGTAGGGTAGAAATGATAATATTTCTCTCCACGTTGGAATACCACTTTTCTAAAAAGATTTCTTTTTTCTTTTATTTGAGACACTTTCATGTGTTTCGTGGGCCATCATGTCCCACTACAATTTTAGTCTTCAGTATTTTTGCACATCAGAATTTTGCACTCTGTACCCTGTAACTCCCAACTAAGGCATAAAAGGATGCAAATGATAGCTTTGTCAGAACGGGGACTAGATAAGGTGGCTACGCTATTCAGGCAAAGTGATGCATTAAACACATATACTATTTCTGGTACCTAAGCTTAAGGTTTTTAGAGCTGGCTCAGCATCTCTGCATAGTGTGCCTTATAGCTTACATGCACAATGTGAATGTGCAGCCTAGCAAACCTACACTGTCTGAAAACTTTCTTATTCCACTAAAGGAGAGTTTTCACTGGCATTTCTTCTGGCCTCATAGTAATTCATCCACTATATTCCCACTTCATGATTTTTTTTTCTTTTTACCCCTTCCTTTCCATATAATGTGTAGCCATAACTTTTCTTCAATTTCTATTTCTGCAGTTTAGTCAGAGAATCAGTAAGGTATATTTCTTTAACAGATGGTTAATTGGATTGAAAACCCAAACATATTTAGAATTTTCCTATCTATTTTCTGGTCCTTGGATTGTAGATAAATAAAGGAAAAACGTCACCTCAACTTCCATTTAAAAACTTTAGACACTCTTACAGTCTAGACAGATTAGGTGCTTTTTTCAAATATAAGGCTCCATAAGTAGGTATCCATCATAACTTTCCTAGGAAAAGTGAAATAGAAATGATTGTTTTTCATAGGAATGTTAGTTCCGATGAACTCATTAGCCTACTTACAGGAGACTGATCACTGTTTCTTAATGGTTTTATTAGTTTTGTTTATTGGAGAACAGGCAATTGCCAGATACAGTTACCTGTAGACCCCCTCTTGACAGGTACAATTACTAGGAGATCTCCAACCTAACATGAAAGTAAGCATAAGAGGCTTACAGTGTGGCCTTTACAATGCCTGGAAGTCCATATTCAGTGTATATAAGTAGCTGAGTGGTGCCTTAGGTCTCAGTGCTCTTCCTGTATTCCTCTAATGCAGTCTAACAGGGAGGGGAACATGTTCATAATTCTTAGCTGTGGAAACAAGGAAATGTTGAATGAGATTCATTCAACTTGCATCCTTTCTATAGCTTTTATTCCTTATGAGGAGAGAAGAGGGTTATGAGGCAAGTTTGCTTAGCTACAGGCATTTATTTCAGTAATCTTTAACGCGCTGATGGTCTTTATTGTCAGTAGGCCTTTACTATATTTGAACAAAAAATCTACAAGCCAACTAAATGAATCTAGAACATTATTATTTCCTGTTAGCTAAAAATACAAGAATATGTAAAAGCTCTCAACTGTGTGAGTGCTGAAATGAAACTCACTGTTGTGTGTTTCTTAACCTTCAACTCCCTCTAATAATTTCATTTGAAAGAAGATCAAGTTAGGAAGCAATGACTGTATAAAGTGTTCAGTGTGGCCATTTAGTACCAGAGTCCAAAGTCATTCTGCACACAACTAGAAAATTAATGTACTTAATGTTTCTATATAGTAACTTCTGCTTGGAAAGTATATGGATTATTTTAAAACCTTAGGTAGGAAGCTAGTTGCCCTAATTTCATGACTAGTTCCAGAGAGGTTCTTACAGTAGATTTCTGTTCAGAGATATTTAAAATATCAGCTTGGAATTCTATTCATGCATTCATTAATCACTTGCCTTGTATTACTGCTTTTTTCAAAGTCTGTCAAAATGGTGTCATTATACAGAGATAGCTAAAATTTCCTTGATCACTGTCAGAAAAGGGAATGCATTGAAACCTTATAGTTAACTATAACTTCCCACATTTTCTGCTTGAGTGTTATGTATAATATAAGGAATTGTTTAGATTCTTGAAAAATACCCACATACCTGACTGTGCTTCGGTAAAAAGGATTTTAGGATGGTGCATTCATTTACATATAATGGGTTAATAATATCACTGAGCTCACTTCACCTCATTCGAATAGGCACAGCTTTCAAGGAGATTCCACAGCTCTGTGTAAGGGCTAATACTACTGTGGGGCACAGCACTGTGAAAAAGTTCTTGAGAAGTAATTAAATTACATAGTAAATACAAAATGGCAGCTTTCATTTTGTTGTGCCTGTGCTAACTATGCAATATGGGCTTTCTGGACTCAAGACCTGTTTTGGGGAAGAGCAGTTCAAACTATTCTGCTTTGTCTATTTCCAGTTACCTATTTCTTTTCATATAATTTGTGTAGTGTAATAGTTGATGGTATGTTTCTCTCTGAAAAATAAAACTGGTTGGCCAAATAAAAATTTTGAGGTCAAATAAACAGTTCTTCAAGATATTTCTTCAGGTCTAGTACAAGAGAATTTGCTTTACTGGGTTATATGGACAGCTGTGGCAACATTTGTGATGATATATGAACTTCTGGAAGTTGAGATATGAAGGTAACCTTTTATGGAAGGATTATTCCACATGAATAAACATTTACATTATAATAGGAAAGAACATGCCAAGCTATTCACAAGAGGCTTGCAATCTAGATCAAATTATAATCCTTATAATTCCATGAGATGTGAGGAAGCTGTGCAATGTAAAAGAAGTTGTATTAAAATATGCCAGAAGTCATTAGCTTATAGCATTCTAAGTATACTTACAAATTGTAATACTTACCTGCAACATCTTGAAAAATCATGTGTTTTTATACACAGATACAGTTCATAATAAATTTCTGTGAAATCCATAAAACTCAAAATGTAATACATGTAGATTTTCTAATCTACCAAGGAATAGGAGATCCTAAACTAAAAGTGATCATACTGTAAACAGCAGTTACAGCAGCTTCCTTATTTATTGTAACCTTACTCATTAGGCAACCTTTTTTGTAGTCATTGGTGAGCAAAAGTATTATGTTGTATTTCCCTTTCTGCTTCCAGAAGAAGCATAATGATTTATATTATACTGCTGTGTATATCTCCTTTTGTTTGGTACACTGTTGTTATCCATAGGTTTGTGCCCAGTGTGCCTGGCCAATAAGCACAGAGAGTCAGAATCCACATGAAGATCTTTTAATTAAATATTAATTATATAATTCTGCAGAATCAGGTGCTTGGCGATCTTTTGCAAAGCCAGCACACCTCTGTCTTGAAGCACCATTATTTATACACGGCTAACTTGTGCAACTATCTCTCTGGCTAGTTCTGATTGGTTGGTTTAGCTCGCCTAACTTATCTCTATTGAGCATGTGCTTTACAGAGGACCAGTGGGACACACACACACATGCACGCACAAACACACCCCAAATCCCATGTTTCCATACATTTGCATCTTGGTGGGTGTGTTTTTAATATGTTAATGACCCTCATTGAGCAAAAGGTTACCATAGGTTAGTCTGGAATCTTCCTTCAGCTGTTCTCCTCCTCCATGTTTTCTAGCTTTCATCACTTATCTCCCTTGCTTCTGCTAGCTCAAGGCTACCAGTCTCCCTGTTTTCTTCAAGGTTTCCTTGTTTTCTTCGGCTTAAGACTACACTGTCTCTGCATGGAACTAATTGAATTTGTCAGATACATTCAGGTGTTGTTCAACTCCTCATTGCTCTAACAGCCAGCTGGTGTAACATTTTCCTGTTTTGTACAGCTAATCTCTGGTATAGTTGTTCACTCTTCTTTGCAGCGAAATAGATAAATTTTTACTTCAGAGATGTAGTCAATATCAGAACATTTGAAATTTCCATATAGTAAAAATGTGTTGATCCCAATTTCTGTATTTTTCAGGATTGTGGTCTACCATAGGGTTATGAAAAGTAAACTGTTGTATAGTGAGGTTAGAATCACACAGAAGACTGTAATCATGAAGGTCTCTACTCCGTGTGCAGGGAGAATAGACATTAGCTGTCTCCACTGTCCATGTAGACGTGTTCTGTATTGTATCAGTGCAAATCTCTGCATTATTTCAGGACTTCCAGGATGGGCTTGTATTTTTTCTAATACCAATGTAATTAAAATTTCTAAAACTGCCCTGAAGTTTAAAGGCTGAAAATTGTGATCCTATGGAGAAAGTTGTAAAATACATATGGAAGCTGGTCCATTATGGCAAATTAAAATACACAGTCTTCATATGTAACCTCGAAATCTGCTGGTCAATGAAGTTGAAATTAAACACTGGCATGTGTTACATTAGAAATTCTGATCTTGCTGAAAGAGTTGACTGCTGTTCTCGTGTAGGCATTTTAAAGATAAAGGTGATTTTCTCTAATAAGCACTCCTTAGAGAATCTCTCTGTGATTCTTAACTGAAACCAATAAAGTTTAACTTTTTAAATTAACATTAATGAACTTTGATTTGTGGCATGTATCTGATTAAATATTTGCATATGTTTGTCTTCTATCATGTCATTCTTTTAAATGAATATGAAGTAACAGGTTTGTCGTGTGTAGTCAAGTGAAGAATAACAGAGATCATTGAGCTAATAAAATTCATTTATTGTTTCACCTTTGAATTAGTGGAAAACAAAGTTTCTGTAAGTGCCCTGATAATTAAATATAATGTCTGCAGATAAGTCCACAAGAAAAGTTAGTTACGCTTTTTCCGTTAGTATGTGTCTGCTCCGTTCAGACCAATTTTAAGTAAATTCATAAGGAAATGCCTCTTTACATGTTTATCCTGGAAAGGCAAATAGGTGTTTATTTTATAAAGCTATCTACAAGTTTTCTATTCTGTTCTTCAAATGTAAAAATATTTTTCAGAACGTAATATTGAAGTTTGGTAATGTATTTCTAGGTGCCCTTAGAGACACTTGTAATTGAAAAGTAATAAAATTCATGAAACAGAAATGGCAGTTTTTTAGAAATGCTGGTGAAAGGTGTATTTGCCTGCGTAAGTGTTTGTGTAAAAGTGTTATGTTCTATATATACACTTTAATTCATATAAATAATGTTACACTTTCTTTTTGGTGATCCTGTACTTTCATTTTAACGTTATAATGTATCATCTCTTAACAAATATTAAAAATATACTGATTTGCTAGTAATTATCTTTTGACAAATACACAGCATCAATAATTTCCAGTAACATTTTTTAGCTCTGGAAAACAGCTTAGTTCTTACAGACAAAAATCACATATTTCAGATGCTTTACTTGGTTTATTGAAAAACAGATAAATGGATTTTGCTTAGGAACACTGTCAGATTATACAACTACGTATAGACTACTGAGTCACTTTATTTCAGCATTCATTCTCTCCCTGAAAAATGTTTCAGATGACAAGAAAATTAGAAGCAGCATTCTCATTTGCTGTCATCCCCTGGCTGTCAAAGTACATGGTATCATGAGTGGCTAAAAAAAAAAATACATTTGCCTTCTGCTTTTTTTTTAACTGAGAGGTGTAGTGTAGTACAAATGTAATTTAAATTCTGCAGCTTTCTGCAGCTGTTTAAATGAACTGTTTAAAATATGTGATTGTTTAGACCATCCTTATCAATTTTGTGAGAAGCGTTGCTTTACGTAGTGTTTTTTTCCCAACTTCCTTTCTAATACTCTTCAGATTGAGAGGAAATACTAGATAATCAAGAAGCTAATTATCATGAGTTTCTGTTGCTATCAAATCAATTGAAGTAGCACTGTATATTTCATTTAACTGAATTTAATTTTTGAGTTGTTTTATAAGCAGCCAGTAAACCTAAGTCTCTTGGATGAATTCGTTTTGTGTGTTTCTCTAGCAGACTATTGTTAAAATAATATGGATGTTTTCTCCCAGTAGCATCAGAGACTTCTTGACATTTTGGAAGCAGAGAAGGAAGTTTTACCAGAAAAGATAGAAGAAGCTTTGATGCAACAGTCACAAAAACATAAGGTACTGCTTTTATTTACAAAAGGAGGAGTCTAGTCTGCACCATAGAATTCATAGGGAATGATCCTGTCACAATTATTGACAGGAAAAGGAAGTTTTCAAGTCTCAAGCAATTGACTGAAATGATTTTTTAGCCACTCCTCCACTGTGTATTGCAGTTTAACTTTTCATGATATTTGCAGGAAGTGCTGGACAAGTGTTTGGATGAAGAAAGAAAAAGAAGTAAAGAAGCTGTGGCAGCTGTTGTGAAGGTATCTCTTGTTAGGCAGTAAATGTGAAATGTCATTACAAATGCCATGTTCAGCAACTCATTTCATAACCTAATTTGTCAAATGTTATGTTCTCAACTGTGTTTAAGGGAAAATCTAGGTCTAGAAAAGGTTAATACATCTGCTGTATACATCTGCTTTCATAGAGATATATAACCTACTTCTATTTAAGCTAGCCTCTGAATTAGTTTATTATAAGAAGTCAGAATATTGCAGTTCAGTTGTTGTTACCTAAATACCTGTTTTCATGGTCTTTTGGTTAACACCATCAGTATCTCTTCATTTAAAGAGCTAGGTGGCAGGGTCAATCGATGATCTTAAGACAGTTAGCATTGTGCCTTATTTAACTTTTGTTAAATATGGTGATTTTCAATGAGGACAGAACTATTTATAAAATCACATGGAAATATGAACATTTCAACAAACTGTGTTTAATTTCTAATACTGGTATAGAATCCAGTTCAAAATTTCAGTTGCTTGTAATGATCTGGGAAAACTAGCGATGTATGTTACCTAGCACAGTTGGTTAGGCTATAGTAGCATGTCCTGTGTATCTTCGTATGTGGTATACACACGCTATCTGAGCACCTCTCTGAATAACATTCAGTAACACAAAAAACATCTGTTATGTGATTGGTATCTAGGGGGGAAATGTGTGTATAGTAAAATATCTTAATAGGGCCTTTTTATTTTTGCTTACATTTTTATATAGTTTATTAATGTCAAATAAAAAGTCAGGTTCCAATGAACTGCATCATACAGTTTTATTAGTAAGTGTAGATATTTGAGGAACCCAGTATTTATTGCCATTTATAACTTTACTTGAGTAGTTCCAACATCACCACCAAAGGACATTGCACCGCCCTATAAGCTTATTAAAACGCATAAGGGGGTTGCGTTTATTTGCTTATTTTGAACTTCAGCCTGACATTGTTTATTTGTAGATGTTATGCAGTGATAGAATGTCTTGCCGATAAAAATATTTGTGAATGATTTAGCACATACAGAGCTGTGCATTGTCCTTCTTACTTCAAATTCAGTGTGTTTCTTCTGATGATTTCATGTAACTGTTGAATGTAAACATTGGAAAAAAAAAAAGATGGAACAGTGTTTCCTTAGTTTGGGTAGTTAAAGAGCTTTGAGATGGAAGACATACCTGTTTTAAGCACATATTGGCTACTTTGCCAAAAATAGTGCTTAGGCTGCTTTTGGACTTTGTTAAATACTTGGAGATAAGAGTGTCCTGTAGGAGGTCCATGATGTGTGAATAAATACAACCTACACTGACGTGGTTTCTGCTCTATGTTTTTTGTGTTCACATTAATCAACTTAGTTATGATACAATGTATTCAGTAGGTGGGGATTTAAGATCTTTGCTTGCAACTCTTTAATTCCGTAACTGCTAAGTCATTGTCCAGTGGTAATACCTGCTTAGTAGCACTTTAAGATAGATTTAAGTTCATAGTTTAGATATAAAAATATTTGTCTCATATCTTGTCAACTCATTGATCTCATTAGGAGAAGTAATATATATGTTTGGCACCCATTTTGGTTATTTTTGTCATTTATTTCTGCTTGATTTGTTTCAAAGGCTGAAAAAGAAATAGTACAGGAGGCTGTTCTGAAAGCAGTAGAGGAGGAAAGGAGAAATATGGAGAAGATTCACGAAGAAGAAAGAAAAATGTGGGAAGCAGAACGTGACAGACATAAAGAGAAAATTGCCCAGGCTGTTCAGGAAGCAATGCAAGAGCAAAGAAAACATAATCAAGTTAGTATATTTTACCCTTTCATGGACCTGCCTTGTGTATTTTATTTTTAATATTTAACAACTTCTTAATATTGTGGTAGATTTTCTTGATATGGTGTTTATCACAACACCTTCTTGATATTTGAAATGCACTGCAATCTTCTTGGTTTATCTCCATCTGGACTATATATGGAGAGAATTTTGCACATTCAGAATATAACTCGTGACCTTTTCAGGCATGCATATTGAAATGAGATGAATCATGCACTGTAAGTGCCTGTTTTTCTCCACTGACTTCAAAAAGAGCCCAAGACAGCTAGCTGAGATACTGGCATTTATGTTGTAGCCAGTTTATGTGACTTTTTCTTTTTTATACTTACTGAAGAGAAGTTACATTTATTCCTTATTATGCTGGAATTCCATTGTCTCTTAGTAAAAAGATGTTTTTCTAAGACAAAAAATAAAGTAGGTACAAAATAAAGAGGGTTATCAAAATTGGAAACCTAAAACATTAACAAAACAGAAATGTTTCTAGAGTTATTTCTTAGAGAGGTGCTTCTATCAGGAAAATTTTATATCACAACACAAATTGAGAGGGACAGTCCCTCTCAATTCCCAGTATTGTATTTAGCTGGACAGCAGGGATCACAAATTAATTATATTACAATAGCAGTTAAATTACTCTTCCAAAAGGTCAGTTTTGTAGTCTCTGGTGGTGGAAGTATTTAGGGGAACAGTATGTTTTGCTGGTGGCCTGTTTGTTTAAAATTCTTCAGACTATAATGTTGAAGATATGTTTCATCCAGGTGTTAGAATTTTATGTTGCTATATTTTTTAATCTGCTGAATAACAACAACCAAAAAAAACGGTTTTGAATTTGAAGTAAAACAGAAGTAAAATAGTATATCATAGATGATTAAAAAGCATCCCTTTGAAAACAGACCCCATTTCCCTTTCCAGTGTTTAACAGAAATATTCATCTCATACCTAACCAAATTTACAGTTATCTTTTGATGCAAAGCTGTTATACTGTGTAGTTGCTTACATTTCTAGTGTAAATAAAATGATTTTACTTTGTATGTAGCCAATTTAGTTTTTTGACTGTAAAGGTATCGACTGATAAGATGTCAGTTTTCAAGGTAGTAATTTTACTATAATGATAATCCTTCAAGCACTCAAGCTCTTTACAACAAAAAGATAAGCAGGTGACTTCAAAGCTAAATATAAGCTAAGAACATCGCTCAAGGTTTAGTTGCAACAGAAATCGTTTAGACTAACCAGAATGAGAATTGGTAACAGGGGTGTAGAGGAACTGTTAACAGAAGGGAGAGAGCAATAAAGTAGTTGTGTACTACAGTAAAGACTGCAGTTTTATAGCATGTGGAACATGAAGAGATTAATAGGAGGAGGAATTAATAATGTGTCATAATTTCATGTGCAGTTTAGTGATGTCTCTAAGGCAGATAGTTCTGTGTCCTGTAATTTACTGTGGAAATCTGTGTGCCTTGGACAAAACATGCTGTCTGTAGAACAAGAAATTTGAGGAGAGTTTTGATGTATCCTGAACAATCTTCAGTGAATGGACCCTACGGCTGGGTATATGAGGTCAGCAAGGGTTGTATTTTTATGGATTTGGGGAGCATGTAAAATGTCTTGAGGATGGGAAAGTGGAGGATTAAGTTAATGTAGTGACTTGAGGTAGGTTTATGTTCCCTGTGGAGTGTTCCGCTGGAATTTCTTGTTGCTTTTGATATGCCTTTGAAGTTATCATGGGACAGGGTAATGTTAGTAATTTAGTATGGATTGATGTATTCTTTCAGACAAAATCTTAAATATACTGCGATGTTGGTGCTTTTGCGAGGAAGAAATTCAGGCCTTCAAGAGGACAGTTCTTTCAGATCAGGATGCTAGCTGATCAAGTGGTTGATAGCATTGGAGTATTCAGTGATGTTGTTATTGTGATGCTGAGTAATACTGAGTTATTGGAGAATGTTGTGATTAATACTCCTATCCTAAATATCTTGATCTTGATGTGGCATTAGTTAATTCCATTTTTTAATAGCGAATAGCTCTGACAACTTTGATAGTAATGGGAATAATTTCTCATAGTTATAGTATATGATGATTTCTCCTTTGAATTTGGTTCCTTTTTCAAATACCTGATCTATTTTCACTCAAGTAAAATGCAGATTTTTCTTTAGATTTCCGAAGTTCTCTCATATAAATGTATAGCATATTTGAAGTAATTCTCTTTAATCTCTAATTAATGAGTGTAAGTTCTTTGAGGAGTATGGTCTTTCACATAGAACGGTGTTTCTTGCAGAATTTTTCACTTGTTACCTCTACCAAAAAATTGCTTGCCTTCTTATGCCATTACTCTTATAAACATACTACAGCTACTAAAATTCTGTCAGTCTGACAACAAAAGTCCTGCGGAGCTAATCAAAAAAAATCAAAATTGCCAAATCAAAAGGTGTCAGATGTGACTTTGGGTTAGTGCTGAAAAACACTTGGAACTACAGACAAGCAGTTTGTCTGCTGACATTGATTTTCTTTGTAGAGCCTTCTGTTTCTTATTTACATTTTTTAAGATTTTTCTTTCAAGAGGTATAACTGAACTATTTGCTTTCTTGCAATTATTGTTTAGACAACATAATCTGTCAAGTCAGCTCTGTAATTGCCAAAAGTAAAACAGTCTAACATTTTGGACAATTGTGGTAACATAACACTTGCCTCATTTGATTCTTCATGCTCTGCTGTATAATTCTTTATGCTTCCTGCTTCAGAATTGTCGCTTGATACTATTATTATGTTTAGTACCAAGTAATGAAACAAATGAGTGTAGATGAATGTAAGTGAACATGCAAAACAATCTCCTTTGGGTAGCAGGCATATAAAAACAGCTTTAGGAGCAATGCTGTTATTTCAAGAAAGAGAACGTTTTCTGTCCAATGCATGAGTTTGGAACTTTGGAACTAGGAAAGACTCATTTTTAACAAAACTCTCTTTTCACCAAAAGAAAGAATCTATGTGTGAGGGAAAAAAAAGATATTTTTATATTTACAACTCTTTTTCTTTTTTTCATCTTATATCACATTAGTATTTGTGAAACTTAGATTAAAATTGAATTTTATTGCGCTGCAAGTTAATTTGAAGCGATTGGCTTTACTGATTTGAACAAAAAAAAAAAGAATCAAGCATAGTATGAAAGAAGAGGAATTTTCCTTTGCTAATGCTGTAAGTCTGCAAAATTGAAAGAGAAAGACTGGAAAGGGTCATGTAGGCTTCTGCAAATAGCTGAGGCAGAATGGCTTCCAGTCATGACACACATAAGTAACTCTAGGAATGAATAATGAAAAAATTTGAAGACATGAAAAATTTTATAATCTTTGAGACAAAAACCCACTTTATAATCTATGTGGTTGAATTATATCAACTCATGATCAATATCAAGTATTTTGGTACCAAATATGCAAAGTAAACATAAACTTACAGTGCAACTTAAGTTTAGTAACTAATTAACTAATAGTAACTAAGACATTCGGAGTTAACATTTTAGCATGATGGACCAACTTTGTCATACCCCCTTCTCCTTTTTTAAAAGGAATTAAAGGATTAAAGTATCCTGAATATTACATTTGTCTTCATGAAAGCTTTGACTGTTCCAGTGGCTTGAGGTCTTTATTTGGAGACCTGGTGTTTTTATATTAAATTGAAGACACTATTCTTTGAAGCCTTGTAACTCTGAAGGGATAAATGAGATATATTACATCACCAAGGAAATGGTTGAAGTTTTTCTAGAGCACTGTCTCCAGAGGATGTAAGGTAAGTCCATAAGTCTGTTTCCTTTTGGTTGAGATTGGCAGCACCTGCAGGTTTTATACATGTGTTATCCAGGTGCTTAGTGCTCTTATAAAAGAGATCTTGTTTTTATTCAGAAGATGGTTCTTAGTTTTGGGGAGGGTGGAATTGCATTTTAAACTGGGGAGAACAAGCTCTTCTTGAAAGAAGCAAGTAGTCTTTCAAATAAAGATAACATGCATTTGCACAGTTACTTCATGATCCTTTTGCAACACATTAATCATTATAGGTGAGAAACTTGTATGTTTAGCAGGCTAAATGTAGGCTGGCATGTCTTCGGTATTTTAATTCTATTTTTGATACATTGTATGTTTTTTGCAGTGGCAACTTCCCTACAAGGAGGGTTTCATATGTCTATTAGTTCTCCGTGTCAAGAGGAATGCTTGGAATATAGAAAATTCTCCCACTAGAATATATTTTATCTAGAATACTTTTTTGAATAAAGCAGTGGTTGACCCTGCAGATACAGAGAATTTATAAATTTGGCTGAAGCTGAATCTTTTTCTATAGAATTGCAATGAAGCTCCTGGGGTATAATTACAAACTTAAGTGAAAAAGACAATGAACAAAGATTATCTTCTTCCCGATCTTTGGAAAAAATAAAAAAATCCAAAAACTATTTGGGGATATAGGATGAGAAGATCAATACAAATTTCAATAAAATAGGAAGGATTATATATTCTATTTACAGTTAGTGGGCAATGCAGAGTAGCTATAACAGTAGCTACAGTAGCTATAACACTACCATGCAGAGAGCTGTCTGTAGCTACTGTAGCTCTCTGCATAGTAGTGTTAAAATTTCACAGAGCTAAATACTTAATTACGTAAATGAGGTGAAATCTTGAAGAAAAAATGTTAAGATGTGAAAGACAATTTATATATCACAATTTTGGTTTTATAAAAAAAATCATTAAAAGTGAAATGAAAGCTAGCAGCTGAAGGGTGATCCCTGGATTTTCAGGTCCATGTCATAGCTTGAAATTAATAACTCTCCCAAAAGCACTCAAAGCAAAGAATTACTTTTGTCATTTCCTGAAGGCTTATATTTAAAATATTATGTATAATCTACTGCAGTTTACCCTGATTCTCAAGGGAAAAAGAACCCGAATTCAACATTGCCATAATCCATGCAGGAGATATACAAGAGACTGAAGTGTTCTGAAGACTGCAAATAATTACTAAGAAAAAAAAAAAAAAACTTTATTAAAGGGACTGCCATAAAATCTGCTTCCTCTTGGACATGAGCAAAAGCACTAAAGCAAAATGATCTTACGAGTGGGAAAGTATTTCAGGAAAACTGAGGCTGTAGAGTTTCATTCAGCCAAGCCACAACTGAGATATACCGAGATATAAGAAGAAAAAATATTTTTGCAAGAAAAGTTAACTAAAAAGCTTATGGAAAATAATGTGAACTTCCCAGTAGTCTTTGCTCAGTAAGTCTCCAAACATTCAAGACAATTGAATATGCTCACACTACTGAGGGTTCACGTGTTGTTGTTCTTTGCACCATGATTTCTAATTTATTATCTTGGAATGTCCAATATAATTTTACTGGCAAAAATCTAAATAGCTGAAAAAACTTAATTAAAAATTATTTTGTACTGTATGGACTTTAAAGTATGTTTACCATTTTTCCATGAAATTATGAATACTAGTATAATGTAATATCTCAGAAGGTAAAAGCAAAAAGTCTAGAATGCACGGTGCTTAATTCTGAAAAATTAATAGCTGCTTACCTGATACATTATTACAACTTTTTTTGGTATTCATGCTCATGTGCTTAAGGGAGTGCTTCTGTTGATAGTTTTGGCAAGTCTGAATCAATTTTGTATTGAATGTTTTAAGGATTTCCACACAGTCATATGTAAATGAAAACATGAAGGTGCTGTCTCTATACTTAAAGAACAGGTTCTCTTTTCTACTATTGCTTAACTCAACTGTTAAATTTTAGTTGGAAATCATCTGTCTAAATATATTTCCTCATTTGAGGAATTTGAAAAGGTTGGAAAAAACTAATAAACTATAGAAGTTATTTCCCACTCTAATTTATTTTTTTGTCAGATTGATTAGCTGCAGAATGACCTTTTCTTAGCTATATAATCTTAAAAACAAAAACAAATGTGCTGGTGCGTGAAATTGGGAGGTGTATAATAAAAATTTTAGAAGATAGTATGAGAGAAGAAGAAAATACGTGGGGATTATGCACTCATCTTATTTTTTTTATTGTCAAGACATACTACTTTTTTTTGTATAGATTCCTCAACATGTTTATTTTAGCTGTCGAAACCAGGGGAGTTTGTTCATTGGCACCACAGTTTCCTTACCTTT
>VXAA01005836.1:36022-53999 GCA_013399115.1 Anseranas semipalmata | reverse complement strand
ATCAACTGCACCACTCAGCTTGGTGTCATCTGCAAACTTGCTGAGGGTGCACTCAATCTCATTGTCTGTCATTGATAAAGATATTAAACAGTATTGGTCCCAAGACAGACCCCTGAGGGACACCACTTGTCACTGGCTTCCACCTCCACCCACAAAGAGTGGGGTTTTGTGTTTTTTGATTGTTTTTGTTTTTAGTTTTGCTTTCTGTGTGCAAACTGTGTTGCTTAGTAAGCATTATTCTGATACAATATTTAGTTGGTAATAGATCATATCTGATAATGTAACATATAGCAAAAGAAAGTCTTTGAATACTGTTTAGATCTGTTGTCCTTGGCCAGTAGATGTTATAAAAAGAAAAAAAAGAAAAAAACAACAAAAAGCCCAACCTACCCCACTCCCACAAATCCAAGTTGCAAATATGTAACATAAAATGTCTGCATTATTGTGCCCTCAAGCAAACCTATAGACAAAGCTTTTCATACCTACTAATAATGCAGTGTTATGTCTAAACAGCAAAGAGTAATAAGGAAGAAAATGGTCCATGTATATTTATTTTTCATTTTAAAAAATTTTTGATTTAAAAGTTAAAAAAGAAAAACACACAATGTATCCATGAATAGATACACCACTGTTCCTTTTTGAACCATTGCTGTTTTTCCCATTGTATTTTCCATGACTGCGTTGCTTCAAGTTGTGTGAAAGGAAGGAAATCTACATTCTTCTTTTACATGTACTGCCCTTCAAACTTTCCAACAGAGCAGCTGCAGCATGGCCTCAGTGGTCATCTGTTTTGCTTAGCCATTTATTTTATTATGCACTGGATCCTCGGTTCACTTACTGGATCTGTAGTGCATGGTTGTGGTGCAGTAACAGGGGATATGAATTTTGGCCAATAGAAGAAAGTAATGTAATAACCTTACTTATAATTTCTATGAGTATTTGAGACAGATTTCAGTTTTTTTCTCCAATTTTCACCTTTGTATTTTTGAAGAANCATTGTCTGCCTGAGCAAAAAGTTCTTCTTCATCTTTTTAATAAGTCCCCTTTAAGTATTGAAAGGCTGCAATGAGGTCACCCCCTTCTCTTCTCCAGGCTGAACATCCCCAGCTCTCTCAGCCTTTCTTCATAGGAGAGGTGCTCCAGCCCTCTGATCAACTTTGTGGCCCTCCTCTGGACTTGCTCTAACAAGTCTATGTCTTTCTTGTGCTGGAGGCCCCAGACCTGGACTCAATACTCCAGGTGGGGTCTCACGAGAGCAGAGTAGAGGGGGAGAATCATCTCCCTCAACATGCTGGTCACGCCTCTTCTGATGCAGCCGAGGGCACAACTGGCCGCCTGGGCCAGTTCTATGATTTTTTCAAAAACAAAAAACAACAACAAAAAAATATTTCTAACTATATTGTTATGTTTCTGTTCTTTAAAAATAAAAATAAATTTCATCCTATTAAATTCTGATTACAGCTTACTATATACGCTAAATATGAATGCAGTAAGTTAGCTTAAGTCTGATACTGAATAGTAGAATTACGTCACATCCCTGCTTCGTTCTGCAGGCGCGCCGCTAGTATTTCTGCTACATCTGCTTTTGAATGTCTAGCATAAAAGCATAGGAATTACAAAGGCCACTACTTGATTTCCGAGAAATTAAAATGGCTTCACACCAAAGCAAACTCTGCTCTGATTAACTACCTGTTTCCAGGGCCCTATGTCAGACATGAAATTTCAGTTGAAGTCCACTATTTATTCAACCTATTATTCTGTATCGACAGTTATGAAGATAATGTATGGTGAATCCTGTGACCTCTTCTGTTTAGTCTTAATAATAAATAAATAATCCTTTTTCTTCTCCCTTTTTCCTTTCCCATTTCTCTTTCCTCATCCAAATCATTTAACACATACTGTGTGATTATTTTTACTGGATGTTGTGTAATTTTCTGATAATATTAATCTTTTGTATGTTCAAGGTATCTTATTTGTCATCTCAAGTTCCTGAATTTTGAAGACAAAACTCTTGGCTAAATATTGTTATTACTTATTTCATGAGTGACTTTGGGATTCTGGGACTTAAGCTTTAGAACAGTGAGTTTAGTCCAGGAAGATTTTTCCCGAGCTGATAACTTATGCAGATAAGTTGTATTTGAGGTGATATAGGTGTTTTGTATTGTTGCTTTCTCTATTATAATGCACTTCTAGTACTGAATCATATTTGATTTAGGTCCATGCTAATTTGGGGCAGGGGATTGGTTAACTATCATTGTGAAAAGACTATGATTGTGATAAACTTCTAGTAGGAAGGAAAAGGATGAGCTGAATTACATTTGTGAAATACTTTTAATATTTACGCTTAATATGTTTTCCTTTTACAAAGGAAATTGTCAAGGAAGCACTAATGGAGGAGCAAAAACGAAATGAAAAGGCAATCGAAGAAGCTGTGAAAAGGACAAGAGAGGAACTGATGGAATATATTAAAGAGCAGAAAAGGGTGAGTTACCAGTGGATAAAGGGTTTTATTTCCTGGAGTGAGAAATTGATGAAGTTTATTAGTCCTGAAACCTGTCTTGAAATGCACAGAAAAACAGAATCAGGAGCTGTCTTCAGATTTGTCACTCCTTTTTTTCAAACAATTTCTGTTAGTATAATATAGTTCTTCATGTATATTTATAGAATTTCAAGTTCAGCACAAATCAAAAAGCAGAACAGCAGAAATGAATAAATTGGTTGAAATCTGTAGTATTTCTTATTACAGTAACTTAAAGATGGGGATGTAAATGCAATCTGTCAAATTCAGGTTGTGATCAGAGGTCAGTTGATTGAAAGGATTTCAGTATCAATAACAGATGCTGTTTTATGTTCACAAATAAACTTGATCGTGCAGTTTGTATGCACACAAAGGTTGTTAAAATCTCTACCCATATTATATGACAGCATGAAAATGTATTGATACTCAGTTGAGAATAATTTATATCCAGTGCACTGGTTTTGTTATGAAATGTGCTGTTCTGAAACGGTTTCAGCTGTCTGTTAATGCTGTATACTTGCAGACTAATGTTTGTGTATAAGCAATAAATTCTAACTTTAACAGCTTGATTCACTTCCAGGAGAATACAAAAAAAAATTAACACACTCCTACCTTTTCAGAATCTTTTTTTTAAAAAAAAAAAGTACTCTAAATAAACAAAATTACTAAGTGTGAATCTAATTGGTATTGTCCTGAGAATGTGGTAGTAATACTATGTTGAGTCTGTTATATTCCCTGCTATAATGGGCTGAATAATATTGTGGAAAATAGGATTTAACTTCAGAAGTTAAACTACTCTACTAGTAGTTCAAGATTAGTGTTGGATGAGTTCTCTTCCATTATATTGTGGGTGGAGAAGCTTACATTTAGCAGTATGGGTCTTATTGGCAAAGATGTTTAAACAGATGTCCAGGGGAAAACACTATTCAGAACGAGTTTGTTTATATCTTAAGTTGGTCATTTACAAAGGATAAGCTCTGGGAAAAGTGAAAATACATCTCGTATTAGAACAGCTTGTATCATAAATAACTCGGTTAATAGGACCAGTAGTGTAGATCAACTAGTCTATCTATTGCAGACTCTTCACTGTTGACATTAGATCACACAATTTTGAATTGACAGTAAGATTGTCTAAATTTCCCAAATCAGATTGTTTCAGCTGTTTCTGGGAGGAAAAAAAAAAAAAAAAGATTTTTTTTTACAATTGACCAATATTTTGTTTGAAATGGCAGATGGAAAAGTCTGCAATTGTCTGCTACAGAGTTTCTGTCAATTTTCCTTTGTATATAAATAGACTTGCACATCAGTTTTTATCTCTTGCAGGTATGCCATACCTTCTAAAGTTATCTTGTTACAAACACATTTGTTTATTTTAAAAGTACATGAGGTCAAAGCCTGGCAAAAAAAAAATTAGCTAAGTAAACACTCCCAATAGTTCCCCAGGTGCCAAAAATGCCATTGGTTCCAATGTTCTTCCAGAGATCTCTTAGTTTCTTCCATTTTCTTCTGAAAAATAATAAACAATAAGAAGCACAGATGCGTGTTCCATCTGATCAGGTATTGAAAATCACGATTTGGCTGCCAAGGAAATACATTTAAAATAACTTTACCCAGAAGTTGTATATACAATATGAGCTACCAGTAGAGGTTCCATAAGTTTTGTTACTACATTTATCAGTTATCGTATAGTTACTCAGTACTAACCCCATTCTTTATAATTTGATATCTAAGAATTCCAATGATTTGCAAAGTGTCAGATAATTTTCCATGTGCTTTTTTTCTCTGTAGCCTGTACCATTACAATCTCTTTGCTTCCACCCTGTCCCTCTACCTCTCCCTATTTTCTGCAGTTGTAGTCCAGCTATTCTACTGCTAAAATAGTGGTTACTTTTGAAAGCCAAGATGCTATATGATGTAAGTGTTCAGAGATTTCACAAATCCAGCTTCTCAGTGTCCAAAGTACACTTTAACAGTCACGTAATATGTAGATATTATCTTATACAAGATATATGCATGGGATTCTTTGAAGTAGTAGTAAGTTATGTAACAAAAAGCCAATAATTGATGTTCCTTTATCCTTGCACAGTACTTTTCAACCCTTTTCTTTCCTGATCAGTATGCTTTTAATAGAAATTCTTTAGAGCTGAGGAAACTAAATGTCCTAGGTTTCATAAAACTCCTGAGTAATTTAATGTCATATACGTAAAATTTGTTCATACCTATGGTGGATCTATAAAGACCCTATTTCAAAACCTTTCATAGATAAATAATTCAGGGTTAAACTAATTAATTTTGCTGGTGTGGCCTCACCTTGAGTACTGTGTGCAGTTCTGGGCACCACAGTACAAAAAGGATGTAAAACTGCTGGAGAGTGTCCAGAGGAGGGCGACGAAGATGGTGAAGGGCCTAGAGGGGAAGACGTATGAGGAGCGGCTGAGGTCACTTGGCCTGTTCAGCCTGGAGAAGAGGAGGCTGAGGGGAGACCTCATCGCAGTCTACAACTTCCTTGCGAGGGGGAGCGGAGGGCCAGGCGCTGACCTATTCTCCTTAATCACCAGTGATAGAACCCGCGGCAATGGTGTCAAGCTGAGGCAGGGGAGGTTTAGGTTGGACATTAGGAAGAGGTTCTTCACTGAGAGGGTGGTTGCACACTGGAACAGGCTCCCCAGTGAAGTAGTCACTGCACCAAGCCTGTCTGAATTTAAGAGGCGTTTGGACTGTGCACTTAGTCACATGGTCTAAAATTTTGGGTAGACCTGTGCAGTGCCAGGAGTTGGACTCGATAATCCTTGTGCGTCCCTTCCAACTCGGGATATTCTGTGATTCTGTGATAATGTTTGACACTGTTACCCACAAATGAGTCATGGTCAGTATCACTGAAACAAAAAGTGACTCGTCTCTTTGACTGTATTTTCTCATGGGCAGATGAACAAGTGTCAATTGTGTTTTTTTTATACGAAAAATGAGAGGTTGGGAAGATAAAAATTAGGAGGGGGAAATGGAAAATAAAGCAACAATATCATCGTGCTAAAATGCCCAAGATAAGACAAGAAAAGATGTTGTTTACTCTGTATTCAAGCCAAAGTATCTAAATCAAGTGGAGAATGTCAGCAATTCTTCACCTCTGATTGAAGGACACTGCAAGCTAAAACAAAACAAAAAAAAAAGTCTGGCAACATATAATTTGAGACAATAAATGAAAGATGGACAATACATCGTTATTGTGCTTATTTATACTTCAAATTAAAGCCCAATTCTTTTAAATATATATAGCACTATATTGACAGGGGTTCAATTTAGTACTTTCAGTCTTAGTTTTAATTTCTTTGTTGCATTTTCAATGAAGAATTATTTACTAGAAAAATGTTTTTTATATTGCCACAACTGACATCTTAAGAATCTGGATATCTAAGATGTGAATTAAATTTCAGGAACTTGACCCTTTATTATTTTGTAATTACTTCACAGCCACCACTGTTCTCAAGTGTTCTTTAAAACTGAAATAAAGTAAGACTGCCATATCTGTTGAAAGACATCTTTGAAAGGTATTAGACTTGTAGAGGTTTATATAAACCTTCTTAACAACTTGAAGAACTCTTCTGAGTCAAATTTGAATACGCTTGCTACAACTAATAGCCAGGCATGCTTTTTTCAGCAAAGGTAAATCTGTGTTATGTCCAGAAAATTATCTTTATTAATTTCCTGAAAGTATATTTGACCCTGTAGTATTGATAGGTCCTTTTTTGAATATAAATATCAGGAAGGCAAAACAATGTTTTACCTTCCTGCTGGTGTAAGGGGGAAATGGGGTGGCGGTGGTGAATACAGATACACATAGATAAAACGGAAGACAGGCACTGAAGTAGAATTAAATGGCAATCCACTACTTTCACTTTTAATTAACAGAAAAATAAATGTTATTCTTAGTTTATATCCAGTGCATAGATACAGCACACTATTAGGTGCCACTTGGAAGTAGGGGGAAGCATTATCTTGCAGTTTGGTTAGAGTTAACAGTAGGGAAGCACTTGTCCATGAGTATCCACATTTTGTCTCTTTTGACATAAGCTCAGGATTTACTAACTCATTTGCCAGTGTTGGCTTTTGTGACTTGATGTTCATAATCCTGTTACCTCTGGGCTTGCACTGTGGTCCTTGGTCATCATACTGCTCTGAAAATAGCCAGTATAGTGACAGGCCCCCACATCTTATGTGCACCAAGGTATAATAAATCACATAGGCCAGCCATCCAGACTCTCTGTGCCTGTGTTATTGATTGGAGTGAGAAGGCTTTTCCATTTTTCGCATTGTATTTAAAAATTCTAGCATTTCTTTTCATACTGAATATATCTGAAGGGGTTCCAGGGTGTAACAGCTGTTTGTTTGTTTGTTTTTCTCGATCATGCTGATGTGGTAGTTATCATTTGCATGTCTGTATGTGGTCACTTATATGTGTGTGTTTGTAGACATACATATTATTTATTACTTGGAGAACACAGCAAGAAGCAGAGCCCTAATGGCAAGAAGTAGCTTAATGGCATGTAAACTACACCCTAATATTGCAATTCCCAAAATATTATCCATGGACTATGAGTCAAAGGCATAGCAGGTGACCTACTACTGACCTGTAGAACTATATTACTTTTGTAATATTTGTTGGAGTGTATTAAGCTCCCATGCTTCTTAATCTCATTTTGAAGTAATGAAGCCATTCCTAAAGGCCATGTTTTGTCCTACTTGTATTCTCAATATGGAACTACAGATTTTTCTTTTTATGCAGAGTTTAGTGCCTGCTATTCCACAAAGACCATTCCTGAAAGAGTTGTCTTATATGACTAGCTGACATGATTTTTTATTAAATTGCAGACAGAAAGCAAGAAAAGCAGCTTAATAAAAAAGAATATTAAAATAAACCAAAAAGTCTTAAAAGATTGGCACAAGTGAATTTTCTATCCAGTATTTAGTGAAATAGTTGAGATTTTCAATATCAAAAACTAATAAGTTAGTTTAGGGATATTTGGGGAAATATTGTAGCTAGGTAGTCACACAGCGTTTTCTGTTTCTAGTAAGTGAAATGGTGCAGTGATCCAGATGCATTTTAGCAGTAAAACATACTAGGAAGTAAATATTTTTATATAAGTTATGCATTCCTTTAATAATTTCTGTGAGGCTTTATATACTGTAACGCATATACAACAAAGAAAAAGATAGGAATTGAGTATATTATTAACATTTATGCTTAATTAGCTTCTATGATTTTGAGGGTTTTCTTTCCTGTTCGTTGCATATCCTAGCATCACTAAACTTCTCATGAGCAGAAAGACTACTCTACAGTAGTTAGCGAAAAAATCTCATGCTTTAGACCCCTGCAATAAATAAGAAGGAAAAGTAAATCACCAGTGACCTTTTGGGCTGGTTGTCCAAATGGACTATCCAGCAGAAAATATCCTTGTAGGCTTGATCCTGCAAAAATATGCTTGCATACTTTATTTTATTCTCTGATCTTGTTTACTTAGGTGTCATGAGCTGTAAAATTTTGGCAGAAAAGTGATTTCAGTGTCAGGCAAAGAAAATTTAGAAGTGGTCTTGCGAGTTTCAAACTGTGGATGTGAACTTGGTGAGCTCCAGGAAAAGATCAGTTACGTTTCTGTATGCATGTGTGTTCCAATTATTTTTAAATTTATTAATTTCAAGGAGGGTGTATCACATTTTAATATTAACAACTGAAATGCAAGTGGATTTCACTTTTTTGGCAGTATTTTGTACTTAAAAATCTGTTGTTTCCAAACATCAGGAAGTACCAAATCAGTAGTGAAAAGTTTGTGGTAGTACTATTGTCAGTATAAGTCTATTAATTTCTTCTTCTTCTTTTTTTTTTTTTTTTATGAGTATTCCTGATGGAGATTTGTAAAATTAAGGAGGAACAGTAGGAAATATAACATTTGGTTTTGAGGTGATTTTAAAGGTAGTTTTAAGGTCAAATTCAAAACTTCTTTATTCTGACAGGTATAAATTACATGTTCTGAAACAGTCTAACCTGCTGCATCTCAGGATTCAAAAGAAAACTTAAAGTTTCTATCATAGGCTCTCATTAGTCTTTCACCAGTGAAAATTGAAGCAAGAATGCATAGCTTAGCCATACACCACAAAAATTGCCGTAACAGTTTAGTAATTGCTGACTAAAATACGATGTTTCACAACTCCAGGGATTGTTTAAAAACATGCAGTGATGGCTCTGTGGGTTCCCTTCATTCTGGGTCAGATCCTCTGTTTGTGCATTCACATTGGCTCCTGAAAACACTTCTATTTATAACCAGATTTTCTGTTTAAAAGATTGGAATGGACTTCACGGGTTTTCAAACCAATATTTTGCCATTATATATAATTCCTTTCCAAAGTAGTCACAGAAGTGTTATCTTGAAATGCTTACCATAATCCTTTTCCAATTCACGGAATGAGCAGCATTAGGAAATAGTCATTTTTTGAATTTGTCATTCAGATAGGGATGTTTTAGGGGTCAGGTTGGTAGTTGGTAGAGCGCGCTTTGCTTTTGCCTAATGTGTTTTCTAGCCTAGTCCTCTGGTTGAGAAGGTCAACCAAGTACTTCTCACCTCTGCTTCTTTACTGTTTGCTTTAGTAAAGGGTCATCGAGTCCTAACAGTGTAGTTATTACTTTCCCAATAGTTGTTTATTATGTACATTGTATATATCTGTAAAAGTATCAGGAGACAAAATAATACCATATTATTTTTTTGCTAGTTTGTTCAGTATCCGTACAGAGCTGTTAAATGTGGTCATGAAGTTGAGGGGTTTTTGGCCTACACTTTGTCGTCTTCTGTAATGGGGCATTACTGTAATAGTTTATTATTTTTACATAAGGATTTTTTGGGGAAAAATCTTTTTAATCATCACTGAAGTGGTTTATGATTCTTTTTGCATACAGAGCTTTATCCAGTGCCTCCATTTAAATAAAAGCTAAAGGTCCTATTTGATTTTAGTGTGAATACAAAGGCCTCAAAAATGTCAGCTTTATCCTGGAACATAGAACTTTTAATTGAATTTTCCTAGTTATTTTACAGGAATTCTTACTCTTAGAGTTATCCATCTTGGGGTTTTGACTGTGGGGACATTTGACATTTTAAATAATTCAATTAACTGGATTATTTTTCTCTTTGTGATTACTTATTCATACAAGATTTTGTGTGAGACATTTATGCACTGTTTTCCCTTTGTGCTTAATTTCTTTTTCCATTCCTGTGGTTGAGCTTTTAATGTCTACAGTACTTGTATTGTGTGTTGTAAAATAATTATTTCCAGTAGTATCAAATAAATAATTGAACTGAGTTCTGAAAGGGTGAATTCACATTAATTTGGAATAGATTAGGTCCAATGTTTCAGTGACGTGAAATAATATCTCAGTACAGAAACTTCTATTTCCTGTATTTTTCAGAGTTCTTTATTGCAGTCTTTTCTACCAACTTTTCATGTGTGCCTAAAACCTTTTTTATTTTTTATTTTTTAAATTAAGCCACAGGGAAAAGGGGAGTGTAACTTATATTCTGCCTACATGCAAAGCAGTAGAAAACTATTGAAAAAATATATTTAACCTAGGATTTTCTGTTCCAATATGTTAAGATTTAAAATACAAATGATTAATCTTTCAAATCCCAATATTCCCAATATTTTACCAGAACCATAATGAACTAGTTTTATAAACACTGAACCATGCACTGGGACAACAGTGCTAAATATTTAATGTAACTGAAGCCAATAACAAAAATATTAACAGATCCTGTTCTTCAATGCATGAAATTACATTTTAGGAATAAGTTAACTGTGAATGATTTTTAAAATTTTCCTTGCCTTCATCATACCAACCATGTATTAAGGAACCTAAATAGTATTATTTACTAAATCGCAACATATCTTTGTTCTGGATATTTTATTCTATTTCCTCTTTTTATAGAAAACTTGATTTAGTTGTATTTAATATTTGACATACTGTAATTTCTCATTCACTTTCTTTTGGTACCTGTTGGATCATTTGAATCAACATGGCTGCTGCAAAGAAGAATAAACACAAACATGAGGGGCTCAGTACAAAAAAAAATCTACTCAGGCTAGAATATGATTATATTTAAGATAGGTTGAAAGGTAATTTCTATCCTTTCTGTTTCTTAAAGTATGGAAATACTAGGTGTATCTCAGTTTCTTTATAAAGTGTTAATAAGGCAGTTATTGCTTGATTTTGACTTTAAATTTGAAGATGCACTATCAAAATTTCCACTGTCATATTAATAACTTTCATAACTTTCTTGCAACAATTTTGGTACTTTCAGTAGTTTTATAACTTCTACTCATCTTAATTGAAATACATATTTTTTTAAATACCCAAGAAGGGATTTCTCTCAAACAGATGTTAGACATTTGCAAAAATGCAAGTTAATATTTGCCATTAGTTTCAATTTTATTGGAATTTCTACAGTTAAAAAATATATGTCATTATGTTTTTGATTTCTCCATATTTCATAAAGAAGCAGTAGAAGAATGTGTCTGGACTTTACCCCCTACTTTGTATTTGACCTGATCCGTTTTGCAGTTGAAACACCTAAGTTTTTACTTGCTTTGTATATATGATTGAATTTCCTTTCACCTTGTTGAAGAGTTTTGTTTAGGTCTATTGTAAAAGGATTCTTTATTAAAATCAAGGAAAAATACAAACATTCAGAAGTGTCTATCTCCTTAGGTATGTGCTATAGTATGTCTGTTGCATGACGTCTATGATCTTATTTTACCAGAAGCCTCAAAACTGGCTATCTTCTAACTTGATCAATACAGAAGGGTCTTCTGATCAAACAGTTGATTCTGACAAAGGTTTGCATTTGAACAGTGATCATGAAACACTTCAAATAACAATATATATTCTAACTGTAAATACAGTTAGAAGATGCACCTGCAAAGCAAGCAGGAGGATATACTTCTTCCCAGAAAATGGAACTTCTTGCCACCAGATGTTGTAGATGCTAAAATTTCTAAATGTTTCTTTAAAAAAAAAAAAAAAAAAGATTAAAAATAAAAAATGTAACTTGAGAAATTTATTGGAAGAAAGTTCTGTCAAGAACTGATAAATGCAAACATATTTTGCTCTGGCTAAGGTAGTAACTGAGGTAGTGCATGCTTCTCCTGCTATACTTTTTGCTAGGTACTTGCTGTTTGCCTCTGGTAAAGATAGATGCTGGGCTAGTTGGCCATTGATCTGAATTGTACTGAAATGTTGAGTACAGCCTATTCTTATGTTCTTGTTATGAAAACAAAGTGAATAGATAGTAAAAATAGCTCTCATGACTGTTTTGTTTTGCTTTGTTTTTAAACAAGGTAACATATGTAAAAAAATGCCAAGTCCACTGGCTGCGTGCTATGTCACAGGGAGAAAGAAGTAAGCAGAAGACTGTGCAAAACAAAGCACTTGGCTGTTTCCCTTTTCCTCAAGGGGGCTAGTATAGTTAGTTGTTGCTGCTGCTACCACATTTATAGGATCTACTTGTGATTTATGTACCATTTGTTGCCACAGTACTAAATATGGACATTTCTGATTTAAGTTCTTATTTTGGCATATGTGCAATCAATTCTTCTGTGTCTACCAGAAGAGGGGGGAAGGACTTGTGGAAAGTGGTAGGATGCTAAAAATTAAATTATGACTCAAGGTCTAATTAAAAAAATATTTCTGCTTTTAATCGTCTCTGGGAGCTTGGAGAATCAAGTGCATAATAAATCCATTATGCTTTCATGTCATGAAGTAATACATACATGGACTTCATTAAACGTTTCTTTAAATGAAATTATGAAATTTTAATCTGATACTTAAAAGTAAAAACTTCTTGTAATATGCCTTCAGCACATCACCAAGGCCAGGACAGTCAAATATTACTTTAAAGCATTTCTGTGAGCATTTTAGGAATGAAAACAGATAATGATGTCAAAAACTTACCAGTTTGACAGCCTGTTTTAGTTATTATATTTGCCTGGAATAAATTTTTAAATGAAGCATACATCTTGTTACCCAGTGTAAATGAGATTTACTTTGAAACAGAAGATAACATCTCTGGCCATCTTTATGAACCAATGTTCAGGAGAATTACCACAAGTGTTCCTATGAATTCAGTAATTTTACTCTGTATGTACTCTGTGTATTTTCAGTGAAAGATACAGAGCTGTAGATGATTAGGTTAGATGAACAAATGGAGTTGGTATTGTTCCAAGCTGTCAGCCTCACCACACATCTTGCGTGTCTTCTTTTTTTGGTCAGTGACTGCAGCAGCAAGTAGAGCTTTGCTGTAGTTATCCCTGTTTGGTTCCCTATCCATCCTACCATGCTGTGGATCCCACAAGTTATGCAGCTGTAATGTGTTTACACCAGTTTTATTAGTGGAAAATAGTGAGGATTTTTTCAGGGGGAAAAAAAAACCCTCCCAGGAGCCACTTTCAAAATTACTTTCATTAGAAGATTAGTGCTACAACCGACAAAATACTTTTTCCTTTCTGAGATGCATAAGTTGCACAAAACGCAGCCTTACTCTGAGGAAAGCATGCAGTTCTGCCTCGAGCTTTCTTTAAAAAGAACAACAACAACAAAGCATTCAAATTATTTTATTAAGACAGCGGGAGATGGATTTGAGAGACTACTGGAATATTTATGCTCCCAAAGGATATCTTCCCTCTGGAGAGTGGTATTCCATGCAGTCACTCACTCAAAGAATCTGTTCTTCTAGGCTCCTAACTCAGGACATCAGATCACTTCAATGTTTTAAACTTCCAGTTGCTGTGTAATACTGACTTAAGCAAGTATATGTCTAGTTGTCAGAGGAGACATCTATACAGACTAGAATGGCACCCAGAGAGTTCAGACCGAGTTTAAATTCCTCCTGGTATCTACCACTCTCTGTTGTACAAGAGATTTCAAGAAAGTCACCATCACATTTGCTTCCTACCTGTTTTGTATGCTGGCCTCTCTGCCAGTGGCTACCTCAGAAAGAGTAAGGTCTCACAACTTCTAAAATACTTGTATTATCAAATATTATGTAGAACTGGGTAAGGCAGAATTTAACTCATCTATTGTGCAACAGTTAGCCCATGTTCTGACTCACACTGGACAGAGGAAAGACAGGCATCTTTGCCTCTCATTGTTCCTTCACCCATGTTCAGTAAGTAAAAAGTAGGCAAAATGGATGCCTGCAGCATCTCTCCTATGGCCTGGAGCATCTCTCCTATGAGGAAAGGCTGAGACACCTGGGTCTGTTCAGCCTTGAGAAAAGAAGACTGAGAGGGGACCTTATCAATGTTTATAAATACCTGCAGTGTGGGGGACACAGGGATATGGCCAACCTCTTTTCAATGGTCTGTGGGGACAGGACAAGGGGCAATGGCCACAAAATGGAGCATAGGAAGTTCCGCACCAATACGCGAAAGAACTTCTTCACGGTGAGGGTGACGGAGCACTGGAACAGGCTGACCAGGGAGGTTGTGGAGTCTCCTTCTCTGGAGATACTCAAGACCCGTCTAGACACCTACCTGTGCAGCCTGCTGTAGTGAACCTGCTGTGGCAGGGGGGTTGGACCCGATGATCTCTGGAGGTCCCTTCCAACCCCTACAATTCTGTGAATCTGTGAAAATGGGAAAGTGAGAAAAATAGCACAGTGCTTTGTGTTGTTTTTACAAATGCTCTTCATTTTTAGTCATCTTAGGGGTTACGTACAAGTAGCTATGAAATTTTCAGGTGGCAGTGTGATTTTTCATGTTGATGGTGTCCTTGTAAACTGCCAAGAAACTGAGTCAGGCTGAATTCAATAAAAAGCAAAATATTTCCAAATGTCTTATAAAAACTTTAATCATCAAAGCAGCTAAACTGGTCACCACTGTGCTTCAGACTAAGATCTGCTTCCAACTGTTTGTTGCTAGAAAGGTCAGGAAATTCTTTGCTCTGCTTCATATTTTTTAATACATGGACAGTGTTACAGATTATGTAGAAGAAACCTGAAATGTTGTTTGCCTTTTGTTCAAAACCAGGTATTTTTAACTCTTAAATTCACACAAATGTTAGGAAGTTTTATGGAATGGAGATCTACAAAATTAGTCTCTTTTTCAGTTCATTTTTATTGTCAGTGCTACTGATTTAAAGTTGTTTATAAATCTCATAGTTCAGTAATTTACTGCATATTCATTACTACTGAGTGCTTTGTTAAAAAGCAAACAAACAAAAAAACTCATTCAATGTTATAGTTTGCATGTTTATAGCAGACCAAAATGCAGTACCGAAGTATTATGCCTATTGTTTATGTATTTCTTAATTTTTGTGACCATTAGCTGTGCAGACAGAAAAATGGATTCTTGTAGTTGGCATATATCGGAGAAAGTAAGCCAAAGAATTTTTATTGAATAAATTTTCTTGTGCTGAACAGGTTATTTAAATAAGTGTTCTAAATGACAAAGATTTACTTTATGAGAGCAGTACACGGAGTAAACATTTCCTATAGTTGTAGTTCCTAAACTACTACCCACATAGCCAGTCAGTAAGCAAATTTTAATTTTTCCAATTTGAATGACATTCATTTCCTTTGGGAAAGTTTACTGCTTGTTTTCTGATAACAAAACAAATTCCATTAAGCAGTCAAATTTTCTCTGATACATGTATGCAGCTTTCATTGACTTCAAAGGGCATATTTGGCTCACAGGGGAAAGAAATAAGTTTACATGTTATGACTTGAGTAGTCATTTGAATGACAGACTTATCTCTGTTCAGTTCACAGACACTTGTCACATGCAATCCCATCTCAATTTAAGCGACAGAAGCTGGGACCAAGAATATAACCATTCTAAGAGAAATTCACTGTACTGTTGTGTGTTCCCATATGATTTGTGCAGCTGTGCCTCATAACCTTTAGAAGAAGCATAACTAAACACTGCATTTCTCTAATATTTACCAAAATATAAGTGCACACTTAAGAATTGCAGATATCCAAATTAGATATTTGGGGGTTTAGTATTTAGTAAATCATTTTTTACAATATTATAGAAACTAAGGACCTATTTCAGCAACGGTATTTTACTTTTATTTAAGAATCACTGGCAAGCTGGTGTAAACCACATCTGTCTTCTTGCAAAGTGAAGGAAAAAGCTGGAAAGTTTCTCTTCTGGCTTTGTATAAAGAAATTATTACTTTAGTTTGGTAATGCTACGATTACTTTTGGAAACTAGAATCCCAGTCCCACTTCCTGCTTCCCTGACCAGGTGCTTTCTGTGCAGTTTTGTCCAGCCAGAAGGATGGTTACCTCTGTGGGGACCTAGTATGTGCTAGGACAGTCAGGTTAGGTATTTACCATGTGACTAGAGGAACTAGAAATATTTTTGCTCTTTTGTGAAAAAGACTTGTAATGCTTGGAAAATACTGGAGTTTACCTTAATGCACATTTACAGAGATTCCCTGAAGTGCAAGTAGTCATAAGGTCCTTAGTGCCATAAGGTCCATTTGTCTACAAGGTTCATTATTCTTTAATATTTTAGGAGGAGATTTTTTGGTGGAAAATGATATGTTGCATTTAGAATTATTCAAGGTAAAGACTGCAAGAGAATGCTTGAAGTTCAGTGTAAATGTTCATTTTAATTAGATTTATCCATCCCATTGAGGAGAGGCAGCAAGTTCTTTCTAGTTGTTGAAATTCTGAGGAACTGCCTGTAATTCACTCCTGAAGGCTGGCCAAATGAGAAAGTATCTGTGCCTCTACATAGTTGTTCCGTTTGTTATTCATTCATCAAAATCATCATGGAAAATGGTCAGTGACATTTTTCTTAAATCACAGTAAAAATTCCACCTTTACATATTTTAGTGCTGCAATTAAAATAATATTTTAGTTCTTTAAGTTACTGGCAAGAATATGAAAAATGTCGTAGTATGCAATAGGTCATATAGTCTCCATAAGGACCTTGTAGTTCATAACCCTTTTTATATTAAGAGTTGGATCAAATTAATGAATTAAAGGGGAAAATCAGCAGAGTAGAAGAGAAATAAGATGTCTGGTAGCTGAAACTGTCTGTGATTGTATATTGTCATTTGAAAACAAGTTTATTATCCGTAGACCTCTTCAAAATCACATTAATGAAAATAAAAATGTCTTATTGGCCCCAATTATCAGACATATAAATGTCTTGTTGTTGTTCTCACTGTTTCTGTGAAAGATTTTTAATTTTCTACTTTGGAAGATTGCATTTTCTCTGTAGAAAAATCTGTGTGTACTTGGTGTTTCTGCTACTGAGGAAATGTCACAAGTTTGGGAACTATTTTCATCTTATCCATACATTAGTCATTAAGCTTATTATCATATTTGTGGTACATTGTAATTAAAGCAATTTTTATAACATTTTGGCTTTCTGTCCAACTAAAAGTTAACATAGAGTTCAGCTATAACTTACCTACATTTTGTCTTTTCTGAAATGACTAAATTGGTTGCTTTCTAGACATTTATTGTGTAGTTAACTTCTTCCAGCTATATTTGGCTGAGAATTCCTTGATTTTCTTTTATTGACTGCATCTTTGCTTTGCTCTCTGTGCTTCTGTACATGATGTATCTACTTTTATGATGTATCTAGGTCCCATCCAACTGGACTATGCTATGCTATGCTATTCTATTCATCTGTTGGCTGTAACCATTGCAATTCAGCAAAATCTCCTCTTGAATCCTAATATAACTTTAAATCCATGATAATTACACTATAAGAGTGTGGATTCTTGGGGTGATGATCATGTTTAGATTATAAATTCATTTTTTGACTTTATATTGCCTAAACTTTTCAGCTGTGTCCATCCAGTCTTCCTTTTACTCTTAAGTAAACTTGCAAAATTATTTACCATCTCTAGTAAATTGTATATTTATAGAACTGGCATGACAATGAGTGGAAGTAAAAGAAGAAACATTACCTGCCTTTCAGAAATATACTGCATGTGAGTGTGAAATTATGTGCTTTGAAAGGCTTCTGAAATATCTGTTGTCTTAGACTGAACTGAAGTTGTCACCATAAATTACTACAGTAACTTTAGCAGCTAGACTGTACACATATATGTACACATATAATCTGCACTTTTTAAAATACATAATCGACTTTATGGTTCCAAGAAGAGTGTTGATGCGGCTCATTGTGTTTACATGGTCAAAAAGTGTTTGCTCCCAACCCTTTTCAGCTATAGTTTAAACCAGTATCAAAGACCCAGTACTCTGCCTTCTTTCCAGTTATTTACATAAGGAAAGGCATGACAAGCAAACAGCATCTGCTTATCCAGTCTGCAAATAAAAGTGAAGGGTTTCTGCAACAGTGATGCAGGCTAGGCTGTGAATTGTACACCTACCTGGTAGCACTTTGTCATCCATATTGCAGAGCTGATTTTAACGATTGCGCTCTCAAAAAAAAAAA
>VXAA01005836.1:10524-31769 GCA_013399115.1 Anseranas semipalmata | reverse complement strand
AAAAAAAAAAAAAAATGTAATCTGCAGAATTCCTCTCTTCATGCACGAGGATAGGATAGGGCTGGAGTAAGTGTGGGCCTACCACAAAGGCCCATTACTTAACAGATTCTCTTGGCCATACAGTTTTGAAAGGGAATTAATTTCTTCTTTTGTTTATGGTACAAATAAAAGGAATAGATAATGTTGTGCATAAGGATAGTTTATTATGATCCTAAATGCCTTCTGTGAGCACTGAGGAATATTCTGAGTTCAGTGTGTTTGCTTTTTTTTTTTGGCGGGGGGGGGAGGGGGGGGGGGGTGTTATTTTTAAAATTGATTCTCATTTACACCCAAGTCCTTTTGTATGGAGATTCTTGAACCTCAGTAGTTTTAACTGCTAATTTTTTTTGTTGGGGATTTTAGCTGAGGAATTGTTAGAAACTTTTCAGAACTGGATATATGCAGAAATTTTCAAGCTATTTTTATCCCAAATCTTGCAGCTTCATTGCTCTAATTTTAATGTCTTTTTTTTTCTTTTTTTTTTTGGTTTACTTTTCTGCTGAACTTTGATTTGAAAAAATAATTGGGAAGTNTTTTTTTTTGTTGGGGATTTTAGCTGAGGAATTGTTAGAAACTTTTCAGAACTGGATATATGCAGAAATTTTCAAGCTATTTTTATCCCAAATCTTGCAGCTTCATTGCTCTAATTTTAATGTCTTTTTTTTTCTTTTTTTTTTGGTTTACTTTTCTGCTGAACTTTGATTTGAAAAAATAATTGGGAAGTTGACCTTACCATGTGTCTTCTGATTAATCTTTCCTGATTATTTCCTGCAGTTGTATTCCTGCAGCAAATCCAGAGGGATCAAAATCTGAGACTTTGTCTATTAACCTAGAGAGAGAAGTAAAAAAAGTAAATGTTCTTATCTACAGCAGTAGTAAGTTAAGATAGATGAAGAAACTCTGTGTGGTTTCCCATTTACTTTTTGTATTCAAGTCAGCATAAATAACAGAAAAAAAAACTTGGATGTCTTTTCTCATCTGTTAGAAATTTAGCAAGAAGTTTCAGTGACTTAACTATGGATATAGTTAACATATATGTTTATGTATGCTGGTTTTCTGCTTTGGCTGCAAACTATTGGCTCATTATGTGGTCAACAATATTTTTCCCTTTCTTGCCCTCTCCCCCTCCAGCTTAGCAGGTATTTCTTCTGTGTCTATTTTTATGTAAAATAAGGAATTACCAAGGTTAAAAACAAAACAAAAACAAATCAATAACAACAAAAACTACCAAGCTATTTGAAGTTTTATGTACCTGATATTGTTGTTTCAGTACAAAGCCTTAATCTGTAAATCTGCATCTGGAAAAGAAGCAGAACAGCTTGCCTAGTAAACAAGGAAAGCTGCTTTGGGGAATACACTTTATTTGTGTTTTTGAGAAGTTTCTGCTGGCTAGCATTTGCAGAAGTAATTCGTGGTTGTGTAGAGCATAGAGCCTGCAGATAATTATCTTTTGCTGGTTATTCTTTCCTTCTTCTTTAGAATCTTCTCCTTCTAGTGTTGTAAGTGATGACCTGCTGAGAGCCATGGGTACTCAATCTGTGTATGTTTTGAAACAAGGAGGTCTTTTCTTTGATGACGTTGTTGCAGCTGCAGCTTTATGAAGTGCTTCTACAGCAGCTGTCCTGAATTTTGCTGCAGTAGTTTGGCTTCAAATTTCAAACTGAGATTTCCAGTAAAATGGGTCGACAGTAAAAAAAAACATGAGCAAAAGCTGCAATCCTACCAATACTGAAGAAGTCCTTTACATGTGGTCTCAGAAATGCCTGTCTGGATAGTAGAAAATTAATTTTCTATTCCCCAAACCTTAATGTTTAATTATTTATTTTAATGCATATATAATTACCACTGACTTAAAGCTGAATTTACCACAGATTTACTGCAGGCTGATTTTCCTTATTGAATTTCTTCATGTGAATCCATCAACTTTAATCTGCAATGGTAACATAATTTTAGAAAGGTACTGGTATTTCATATGATATCATCTTTGCTTCTGCTTTCAAGTATATACTGTTTCATCTTGTCACATCTTATAATCAAAGTCTCATTAAAATGGGAACTGAAAACCTAATTGTTAAATCAAGTGGTCCTCAAGACTAAGAGGTAGGATTATTTTTTTCCTGCTACTTCAGTATGTACTAAACTTCGGTGTGTTGTTAGGGAACACTTTGCTTTAGAGGTAGTTAAGTTTTAGTGGCATATAGTATCACGATTTCATAGGAAACTTCAGATAATCATGATATACCTCCAGCCCCCTTGATTCCTAAGTAGAATAACTACAGTCTGACTCATCATGTTATCTGTAGTTTCAGCATTGTGTATGTAGTGGTTTTACCCTGCCGGGCAGCTGAACACCACAGCCGCTCTCTCACTCCCCCTCCTCAAAGGAAGAGGGGGAGAAGAAAGTATGATGTAAAGAAAACAGGGTCTCTCGCAGGTTGAGATAAGGGTAATTTAATTAAAGGAAAAAAAAAGGAAAGAACAAGCGAAGGNCCTTCCTTTTTTCAGCTTTTATTACTGAGTGTGACATCATATGGTATGGAATATCCCTTTGGTTGCTTTAGGTCAGCTGCCCTGGGGATGTCCCCTCCCCACTTCTTGCCCACCCCCACCTACTGGCTTCGGGGGGGTCTGGAGAGAGTCCTGGTGCTGTGCCAGCACTGCTCGGCAGTAGCCAAAACACTGGTGTGATACCAGCGCTGTTCTAGCTACAAGTGCAGAGTACAATGCTATATGGGCTGCTGCAGGGAAGGTTAACTCTATCCCAGCCAGACCCAGTACAGTGTATAACATCATTTTTCACATCCCAGTCTAAAACAGTGATTCTCTGTTGCTGTCTATTATTAACAACCTGTTACATTCCTTCTTGGAGGGAGAGGGATTGTGGTCCTGGTGAATCCCTTATTAATGAAGAATCACATTTGATACAGTATTTAGAAATACTAATGCAATACTAATACTAATTCCTCATGGCAGTGGAATAGCAGTGTTATGCTAATGTAGGGAGATTTATGGTTGCCCAGTCATGCACATTATTAGGGTAGGTTTTTTTCAATTTGTATCTACTGCAAACGCTAATGATGCAATGGTTATTTCTATTTTGCATACATATTCCCTGATAGTGTAAAATTCATTCTCCCAGTAATAAAAAATATTGTTCTTATTAATGTCTTTATTTGCTGGTGGTTTTCAGATGGGCATGATGATTCCAGTTCTGTAGATACCATCTTAATACTGGAAGGCAATTCTGGGAGTGTGACTTACCATGAGCCCATCAGATAGCATTTTTTTCATTTGATTTGATAACAGTAGCAATTTATATATGTAGGAAAATTGTTGTTACTTTTAACTGAACATGCTTACCCTAGATTAATTTGGAATGTGTGTGCATTCTGACAAATGAAGCAGATCTTTGGTACCAGATCTAGAACCCAATCCTGCACTGCACTCATGGCTTTACAGCAAGGATAGTCTGATAGTCTTCAGGCACTTTCCTGGAGAGATGGAAATTTGTGGTTATGATGCTTCACAGAAGCCCTTTGTAATCTCTGCCAAGTCATTTGTAGCTATATTAAAACAGGATGTGATAGTGCTTAAGACTGACTTGGGTACTTAAAATGGTTCAAGATAGAAAACTGTTACGGACTTCTACCCTCCATAAGGACCCAGGATCTGACAAGCCTGGATAGAAAGCAGTCTGAATCATTTACATATCCTTAATTTGGGTGCTGTTATATATCTCCAGTTCCTTCCTCCATATCATAGAAGGAGATCTGATGAATTTGGCCCTTAGTTACATTGTTATTAGTCTTCTGCTTTGAGCCTGTCTTGCAGGACTGTAATCTAGTAGATATTAAGAGCTATACAGACACTTGCCAGAACCAAATGTTAATCATCTTTCTTTCAGAGACTTTGCAGACGCTGCTGAATTCCATGCTGTGTAGAATCATATGTAGCTCAGGAACATATACAGCATAGATTCACTGTCATGGCTCCATTTGTGAAATAGTCATGATAATATGATACAGAGCTATCATATGAGTTAAGGTGCTGCATATCAACAGGGATAGCATAAAAGTATTTATAGGATGATCAGTATCTCTGTGATTTGTATCCATCACAAATCATTTCTTGTTTGTTTGTTTTTTTTTTCCATTTTTACAAGTAGAAGAAAATACAGTGCCCAGAGGAAAATATGAATTGGTCCTGTGTGGCATAACATGTGGGAAGTAGGGGTTATTTGAAACCAGCCCAGTCTAAGCCAATGTTACTCAACCTGTACTCTATAAAACATCAGAAGCAGTCTACAAAATAATTCCCTGTTCTACTCTTTTATTAATTCAAATATATACATTTTTCACATAATATGCAGGTGTCAAATTTAATTGTTTGGTTATTTCAGTAGTGGCAGTGATGTTTGCTTTCCTAATTTTAAGTAGTTTATTTGATACTCTTCAATAATTCAACAGGAAAAGAACAGAAAGTGGTGATATAGGGATATTTTTTCTTTAGAAATAGAAGCAGGAGATATTGACACTAAAGATAGTTGTGTGTTGTTAGTAGAGGGAACTAGAAATAGCAGAGCACACGTTGTTTCAATGTCTATAAATAGAAGTGAATTGTAAGAACTTTACTATTCCTAGTAGCTTTCGTGTCAGCATTACAAAATGCTGTGTTCTTGGAAAGATTGTGTAAGCAAAGGATATGCATATTGATAGATTCGCAGTGGAGTGTCACTCCTCAACAGTGAGGAGGGAAGGGAAAGATCATTAAAATAAAAATAAAAATAAAAAAATCTGACTTCCTTCACATATTTAATCAGCGTTTTCATGCATCAGATATTAACCTGTAAGGAAGATGCTTGCTTTCTACAGTTTCAACAAGTTTCTGCAAAAGCTTTTGTTTTGGTAACCTTTAAAAGTCAATGAGGGTGCATGTCCACATAATATACCTAAGTGACTTTAATAGTGGGAGACTCGCTACTGTGTTCAAAATTTTACAAGCACCTGAAAGTTTGCAGCTTCAGGGCCTCAATTTGTAAGATTATACAAGTGCATTTCATTGTATAAGATATCCAGATACTTAAGTACCGTTTGAATATATTTCTGTATGTTTGTCTTAAGTATGTTGAATCTGATTGCTATACCTGTCAGCAGTTACAGTAGCAATTACAGTAGCTCTATACATTTAGCGTATGGCTATAGTCTCTAAATAGCTTAGTAAAGGAATACTATGTTCCTAAGCTATTAAGTAGGTAGGTCAACCCAAAGGTTGATCATGTGTTTCTACACATAAATATTTCTCCTATTATTTTTGTCTTTTCAGATAATGCCTATTTTTCACCTTTTACAGTAGTCCAAGCAGGTGCTGCAACCATTTTTAGTTCCTTTATGCACTCAATCTAGTTTCCTTGATTGAAAGCAAATTTCCTTCTCTTATTTATACGAAGGAAAGTTGGTATTTTCTTACATTCCTGGGAGACAGTGGAGATTCTGAGAGGGTTGACAGGGTGTTTTCCCACCACCTTCAGCAGACTAGGGCAAATCTGTTTTAAAGATGTCTCCAACATATGGTATTATTTTAATGGTTTCACTGATCAAGTTCAGAGCATAAAATCCTTAAGGTTTAGAAGTTGCAGCATTATTTATTTAAGGAGAAAGAAACATTTTCACATGGCAATGTAATTTATTAAACATGACTCTTTCTGGAGGTTCTATCTTGAACACTGATGGCATTCTAATGTGTAGCAGATACTGTATAAATTACAACCATGAAGAACCTTGTTTTTATATACTTAGTAAGTGTTATCAATAGTAGAAATTCACAGGTGGACAGACAAAAATGCCCTGTTCTGGGATTAACTCTAAAATAAGCTCTGCTACACATATGTACCATATGGATCTGTTTTCCTTCTCATCCATTAAAGGAATGAGAGGAAGTAGTTCATTGTTTCCTCATCCAACTCACAGATTTGCAGGTTCCTCAAGGTAATATTTTTTTTATATGACATATTTAATGTGCTAGGGAAATTTTTAAAGCCTCTGTTGAATCTATGGGGAGAAATTCATGTTAGTGCGCTGGGAAAGCTTTCTGAGCCCATAGTTTTACTTGAAAATATGATCACATAGCTGAACTTCTGTAACTATGGAATTTTTCAGAATCATGTCAGGCTAATTCACTTGTGTGGGTTAGTTGTGGGAAAAAAAAAAAGACAAAAAGCATATCTCATAAAAATTGTACCAAACAAAACCCTTATCTTTGATTTTTCCTCAAGGAGGGATGTCTGCAGATCAAATTGTGAGAAGACATTTATAAGTCTGTAATTACACTGTAACATTCTGCTGAACTCTGGGTTTGCTAGCCAATATACAGTACAGTATATATAAAGAATCTTTGCACTAAGTTGCAGTAGTCCATTTCAGTGGATTATTGCACACTGTGAATGGGGGCAGGATGAATCTGTAAAAGCTAAGGTTTTAATTATACAAGGAAACCCATAATGTTTTGAAAATAATTTTTCTTATTCATAAAAAGTGGCTACAGTTAAAATAGATTTAAAATGCAGTCATTCATCCACTTAGCACAGAAGTTTGAACCATTCCTTAGAAAGACCATTACCTGTATTTCATAATGCAGACTGACGTTACAATGCTTTAATGAAGATACTACATATTATTACAGATGTACATATAATTAGGCAAAAGAGAAATACCTAAATTTGAATTTGACCACAACACCGATGGTTGACTACAACCAAGAATTTACATTATATCTGGAGTAACTGCTCCATGAACAACCCAGCCAATATAGCGTTAAAAATATATTTTATAGAATGAGTCACTAAATTATATTCCTGATTCTAATGAGACTTGAAATTTTTTCCTCTAGTCCTTAATTGTTAAGTACATGAATATTTAGAAGAAGCAGTCTTTTATGATGAGCACATTTGACTAGTATTGTGTTCTCCATGGAGATATACCTCAAAGTGTTGAGTGAACAATGTTAAGATAAAACTATAGAATAAAAAAAAAAAAAAAATCCAGTCTTTTCATGAAAATATAAGTTCACTTTATTGTTACTTTAGGCTTATATTAGTTTTCTGCAAAGGTGAGGACATTTAGTGAAATTATCAAAAAATCATAACCAGAAATAGGTTAATCATCATCCATTAATTTATATTTGCTGTTTTTTTAAAGCTCTTTATTTTGTAAATACATATAATACAAAACTATATAGAAAACAGGAAATAGAAGTTAGTTAACAAACAGTGAATAGACAAAGCTTTGGTATATATATCAATAACGAAAATATGTAGAGAAACCAAAACGAAATAAAAGCAGATAAACTTGCAAGAAATACTGCAACAAAATCTTGATTGCTTTTACTTACAATGTTGAAATGTCCTTTTTCTACTGAGTATTACTTAGAAAGAGGAAAGGAAGATGCTGAAATATGTAGGATTGCTTATATTACCAGTCACTTTGAAAAAAATGTGTGTAATGATGCCATAATGGTGTCTATAAATAATTACTTTTGGCTAATCAGTTGCAAAGAATCACCTTGGCAATGAATTCTATTCAACACCCAATAAGCAGTTACTTGTAAACACTAAATAAACTGAAAGCCTTTATATCAGCCCCACTGATCTAGACCTGGCAAGCTTGATTTTCAGAACACATTCTCTTACACATTAATCTCAGTGTTTTCAATTCCCTAAAAAATTCATTGTGCATTTGTAATTTCCTGTCTTTGCATGAACATGATTTTCTTTGGGTGACAAGGGTTCTTTTCAGGATTTGAAGTCTTTTTTTCTCCTTTAAGGATAAGTAAAAACATGTATATTACTGTATTAAAATGATTTCTTGATGCAATACTTTGTATCATTACTTTTCATGAGTTTCTTAAGAAATTAGCAGGACTCAAAAGCTGATTTCTGATTTCATGATGTGTAAGAGAAGCTGCTGCACGTCATTAAATTGTAACATCATGATTCTTTATTTTTACAATGTACGTGTGTGATCAGCTATGAAGAATACCAGTTATAAACAAAAATCAACAACTTTGTAATCAATATATTTGTTCTTTTTAAATCTCTGGTCATTGTACATGTTGAATCTTATGATAAAAAGGAGGTTGCAACTTTTACTCCTGTTAGTATTACAGAGCCAGAATGGTGAGCGGAATTGCATTTGGCTACCTTAATCATCAGATTATCATTTGAAGTACGCATAAATTGTTCAATATACATCTTTTAGAATGGTATCTACCTGTTTCTACAGCTACAAAGCTATTTGGTATTGGAAAACGATAATGCTTGAGAAATAGTTTTGAAAAATATTCTAGTAAACATCTTAATTTTTATACAAAAGGGAAAAGCGAAGGATCCATATGTAATAATTTTGCTTTCTTCACTTTTCTGGGTGAGCTTCGAGCCACAGTGAGATTAATATTAAAAATGTATCTTTATTAAGATGAAATCAGAATTTCATCCTTAAATCTTCATTGCCAAACCTGAACTTATGTTTTCCATAACATATTTAACATAGCATATTATTTACTGGTAATGATAATATAATTCTGATATATAGTAGTTATTTATAGAGTTCTGACTGTGTTTCTCTTCTAGCAATTTGAAATGTTTAAAGGGTTGGAGAATAGTTGATAGAGGAAGCTCAGAACTTATGCCATGAAAATATCTCTGTTTGTGGGTAGTTATACTGGGGAAATGATGAAGGATGTGAATGCTCAGTTATTTGTGTAAGAAACAGTATTTTTTATTTGAGGCATCAGATGTAGATTTTCATTCTATTTTACAGAAAATTTGAACTTCATGATAAAGGCTAAGAAAATGTGGAGCCAGGAATAATTCTTAACTTTGGTTTGAGCTATGCATTTATGAAGCAATACAAGGCAAGATGGATTGACTTAAAGTAAAACAGAGCAGCCCGAAATGAAAGCAGTCACCTGGTGGCAGTATTCTTCACAGCTGCTTGTGAGCCTGTAGTTTTATTTCCCAAATTCTTGCTTCCAGTGATATATAAGTACTGCTGAGGCCTATGCCTCTCTTCAGGGCATGCCTTGTTTGGCTCAAAGGCACATCATTCTGGGTGGTCTAAGGATACGATTGACATGGAACCCCACAGGGAGTCTTATAGTCTCATCTAGTCACCTTCGGCCAGAAGGATGGTGGAATCACACTTAGACCTCAGAAGTGGACTGAAGGTTGTTATTTTTTTTTTGGCAAATGAACACGTCTCAAAGATTGTGGGATTTTCAGGAGTGGTATAGACCCTGTGGAGTTGAGAAACTGCTTTTCCAAACCATATGTAGCCAATTTGTCAGTAGGTTCCATGTGAGTACATAGCCNATTATATATATTATTATATATAAAAAAAACTGTAAAGAAGTAAAAATATAATATTGAGTATCTTAAACTAATGAAGTTCAGGGAAACCTTTAATACCAGGGGCATTAAAACTGTTTTAATAAAGTTGTGCCAACAGGACACAACATACAGAATTGGGAACTTTGAACTGGGTAGATTTCATATGATGGAAGAAAAACATTTATTAATACTGAAAATAATGATGGTGTGATGTAGAAAATCTCCTATCATGTGGTAGATCTGCACTAACGCAGTACATTTTTAAGTATCTACAGAATTAAAACGGTTGGGTTGGGTTGGGTTGGGTGTATGAATGCTTCATCCCTAATACGTTATTCGTACTGAGTACATTTGCATATGAGTCACATTCAGTTTGAATTTGCCAGATGTCCATTTAAGTTTATTTAAATAATGAGATCATTCCATGAAGTGAACAGGACCTAAAAATATAGAGGGAAGATTGTTTAGAAAAACAAGGCTTAAAATGCCTTACCTACATATTTTCACATCTAATGGTATGTTACGCAAGCAGCAACACAGTAATGTTGAGGCACTGTTCAAAAAAGTTGTCTGTTCTAAACACTTCATTAAACAATATATTATATAATGAAGCTTCATTGGATTTTTTCAGTTTCCCAGTCGATTTCTCCATTAATGGGAATTTCTCCTTCTGAACACATTTAAATGTACTATTTTCAACGCCAGCATCATTTCATTTTTTTTGTGTCACGTGAAGATCCTAAGTCTTTTCAGAGTGTTCTGTCATTTACTTTAGCGTAGAAGAGTTTTAAAATGTACTGTTCAAGGTAAAGCTTAAGGGGTGACTGAGTTCTGAACTTTTATGTTGTTGAATTTACATAAACTTTTAACAAGACATAAACTTTTCGTATGGACAAAGGGAGTCTACCAGCTAACCACTTGAGCTCAACAAAGACTCCTCAATTGTGTTCTTAATTCATATGAGACTTTTAAAATCTTTCTCTAGCCTGAAAAAATTCCATTTTGTTCATATTGCAGCCAATCGCTACACACATTAAAAGTACATTAGTACTTGGTGAAATAAATTTAACAGCATACAGTTGGAGATAGCTGCCTTGGTAAAGTTAACAACATGTATCAAAACACACATCTGGTGAGCTTTGATCTCTTTAAAGCAGAATCTGCAAGGAAAGGCTACAAGAAAATAAAATGGAGAGTTTAACCAAAGCTCTTGGTCAAAGCTCAGTTAAGAACTATTATCTAAGAGTATAGATGATACAATATGCCATAAAAGGAAAACCGTTGAAAGTCGGTTTCATGCTAAGCTAGTCCTACTGATATATCTAGAAGAAGCAATAGAATTTGATGACATAATATTTTTAAAGAAATAGGTTTCCCATGTTCTTTCTTAAGATGTAACATGATTTTATGTGAATTGGACTATATCTACCCATTCCCCAGAGAAATATAGGTCACAAGAACAAAAACATCTGCAAGCTTCTCCATGCAAAATGCAATTTATAGTTTGGACCAGAGAGGAGGAAAGAGGCAAGATACCTTTTAAATCAGAAGAAATGCACTATCACAACAGTGTGTTTATGTTGTTCTTCGTTCCTGACTGTCTTTTCTACATACAGCTTTTTTAGAGCTTGGTTTGCTGTTTCCAAATCTTTCATTTGTTGTTGCTAGCAGCTGTTACTTAAGGATATCAAAAGCAGACTTTTCTCAAATTTATTTGAACTAGATCTGCTTTATAATCTGCTGTAAATCAGTGTGCTAGGTTCACATCAGGCTAAGAGATGCAAAAATTTGCACAGCAGATGGAAATCTGTAGGACGAGAAATACAAGCAGATGTATATTACGGGAGAAGAGTTTTATGATTGTGTGGCTTCTAGAAAATAGGTGTGCATTGTGCTTTTGAGTGGAATTGACATATCCATCGTTGTTGAAGGAAAACACCAAAATATTCAAACTACTAGAGCCTGGTTTTGCATTTCAGAGTAGCATAAAGAGCGGCAAAGCACAGGGTCATAGCAGTGTTTCCCTTTGTATATTCAGTCACAGCTGCAGCTATGCCATGAAGACATTTTCAAAATGAAGCGGGAAGGTATCACTAACTACCTTGTATTCTACATTAGTTTTCAAAAGTAGATATCTGTTATAAAACAAAATGTCCACTCGTGATTATTAGAGTGACTAACTGAACTGCTGAGTAGTGAGCTGCCTACATACATATGCAGAGAGATACCATAGGATTGAAGTTTTTGCTAAAAGCTATAATTAAAACTCCAAGTGGTAGGTATATGACAGATTGTTAATTTTTTGAAAAAATATGGTCATTTGCAGGTGCCTGGTCACCAGTGGCCTAGACTAGTTGCCCTAGTCTGCTAGAGCCATGTAGCATCACATTAGTTTTTTCTTGGTGTTACAGAGTTCAACTGGTGCTCAACAGTTTGTCAGAAGTGCAAAACTGAACTTCAAAAGGCCATTTCTTCCTTTCACTTGAGTGGCATAGATTTAATGTTTCATTAGCTTTCTACCGCTACCTTTTAGTCTCACCCTGTGTCAGTATTATATATGTATTTAGTTAAATTTGTAGCCAATTAAACCATAGTCATGTGGAAAACATTGCTCAGTTGTGATATTATTGATTTGATATTTGAACTATACAATTCAGCCAAAGGGAATCCTGCTGTGCATTTTATTTACTATTGTTACACTATTAAGCAAATTCAAATACCTTTTGGTAAAACTTTATTTTTATCTCATTTACATGTAACCCAGCAAATCTTGTCATTGTTTACTTATCTTTTTTGAAGGGGAAGAAAGGGTCATTTTCTGTTCTGAAAGTAAGTATATAGTTTGCCTTGTCTGACAGTAAGGGATTCCAGAAAAGTGCTGGAATAAACAAAGTAGGCAGAAAATGTTACCACTTTTCCTCAGGGAACTATTTAAACATGTTGCCATTTAAATTAAAAGTAGAGTTTGAATTTTTGAAATATGCAGTCATATGTAGCATTTATTTTACAGTAGAAGCAGTATCTTTTAACAGCGGCAATTTTAAATGATGCTGTGGGAATTTATCTAGTGTGCCAATTAGGCTGTTTAGGTTTCTCAAAGTTCTTGTGTAGAATTTGATAGCTGTTGGAAAGTTACTTTTAGACTTATGTACATTTTTGGGGGAGAAACACAAATAGCTTGTTAAAAAGTTGTTACTAAATTATATGCATAGAAGTTTGTTTTGTTTTGTGGTGGTTGTTGAATTTGAATTTTTATTAATGTATATGGTTGATTTTTTTTCTGATTAAACCCTAACATTTATTTCTAGGTTCTCTTAAAGTTATTCTTTCTTTCTTTTCTTATTTCACAGCTTGATCAAGTTGTCCGTCAGAGAAATCTGTCTAGTTTGGAACTTTTCCTCTCATGTGCACAGAAACAGTTAAGCATTTTATTAAATGAAGAGCCCAAGGCTACAGAGGAAAAGAGAGACTGACATTCACTGTACCACTGGTACGGTATGATATGTGAAGCTGCAAATCTCAATCAAGTAAATGGCAGATGTCTTCTAATCATTAGGAATTGTATCATTGGTTCAAGATTGATCCGAAACTATGCTTGATAGAAGTATCTGTGGATTTTTTTTTTTGACTACTGTTATCAGATTGCAAAAATAGGAAAAAAATCACAGGAAAAATAGTTTTTATTTGTAATTTTAATTTCATTGTGTGTGTTTTCTAGTGGCCCATGGTTGAAGTTCTAGGTAACTGCAGCAATGATGAAAAAATTTCCCTGTTACAGCTGATTTAAAGGTAGTATCATGTCTTGATGTAATTTATTATTATTTTTGATATTTAAATAAATGGAGAAAAACAATTAAGTATACGTACAAGTCCATCTCTATTTCCCAAGTGTATGCCCAAATGCATTGCCTCAAGTGAGCCTGAGAAGCTTATTACTTCTTATTACTTCAGATGCATAACAGAAGAATCAGTACTGAAACGTAAGTTTTGACAGTCATTTCTTCAGACATTTTTAAACAACTCCAGCTCTAGTGATAGAAAAGTTTAAGAACTAAACAGTGCGTCTCATTAGAGTAGTGCAGAACATTGCTGTAACCAATGTATAGTACGTATTTTATTTCTGTTTTACAAAGCTAGTCTGATTCCAAAAGTCATTTTCTCATGAAAGTACAATTAAAGTGACTGACCTCAGTTTCAGGAAGAAGATGTATGTAATTATGTGGAGACTGATACTGCACTGCCTCAGTGGAATTTCTGATGGAATAAGGAGTGCAGCATGCTGACCTCAGATGCCCTTTTCAAACCCATTGAAGGAAGTACAAATACTGCCCACTGACATTATTGGGCTTTGGATCAAGTCATAGGTCTGTGAATGGGAAAGTCTGTGCCTACACTCTTTTGATTGTAGATTTGGAGCCTTAGTTTAAAAGACTTCTGAGTGAAATAAAGGAAAATAAAAATACTGTTAATGCCTAGGAATACAAATAAACTGAGAATGATACTTCTTATGGTGAGCTTGTGATTCAATGGGAACCCATGGGCGTTTTTTAGTGTAGTTCTTGGTATTCAGTGGTGGTTGTGATTTTTTGTTTGGTTGGTTTTTGTTTTTTTGTTTTTTTTGTTTTCTTTCCACTGGCAGTTACTTTTCATAAATTGCTTTCTTATAGCAATAAGAAACTCTAGATAATTGCCTATGTATTTGGCAGTATGAAATATGTATCACAGAGTGTTTCCTTTTATTTAAATCATTTTCTATGCTTAATTTTTTTAATCAAAACCAAAATTTTTGTCTTCTGTATGACTGCAGAGATTCACTGAAGAAGTAAATAATGCACACTTTACTAGGTGATGATCTCTTCCTCCAAATGTATGAAAATCCAGTCATCTTGTTGATATTTCTTGATTGACTGGCCAGTTTTCTTTTCATCTGGCAGACCAAAAGATACTTTAGTGTTGATGAGTCTGATCTTATTTACCTAGGTGGAATAAGCAAAGGATATGGTGTTGAGAATTTCATTGCACTTTGTTTTGACTATCTGTCCTTGTCTTCAGTTTTGCTATGAAAAAGTTTTGTTGCATTTCAGCAGCGCGTGATTATGGAGAAGCTGGAAAAGTTTATGATTGGAGTCAGTAAGATTTCACGGGCAACTATGGTGTATCTTCCCCAGTAGAACATCATGTGTGAATTTCAGCTCTTGAATATTGTGATTATCACAGAGAACTGTAGGGTGTTTTTTTTTCTTACTTTTGACAGTTTTAGTCCATTAGGCTTTCTCTCTATCCTGTGAGCAAAACTGCAGAATTAGACCACAGCCATACAAAATCAGATTGGGAGCTTGGATTGCATTCAAAACCACAAGTCTCTGAGAAGAAATGCAGATATCCAGCAGAGGAAGAGCTATATAGTATGGAAGCTTTGCAATATGCAATGAACTCCATCTTTTCCACATCACAACCAAAGCTTTAGAGATTATTGTTAGTTTTCATTATTTCTGCCTAATCATGGGTTAGTAGTTTGTGGAAATTTGGGAAGAGGGAAGGCAGGGAGAAGTTTTCAAAACTCAGTTTAGCTCATGGCAGGTGACATCACGGTATTTTTTTTATTATTATTTTATTATATAAATGAATTTATTTTGTGACGGACTGAAGAATGGCATTTAAGAGAAAATAATAAGTTGAAAGCCTACAGGGTAGAACTTTGCCTCTGAGGCATGGCTGCTAGTGTAATTTTTCACTTCTGTAATAAAGTACCAGTATTCTTTATATCCATGATAACATAAAGTAAGTTTGGCAAGACTGATCTGTAATGGGAAAAAACAAGAAGCCCTAGAACTAATCCTTAGACACAGCAAACGCAAAAACTAAAATGTTCAAACCTGCGAGTCTGCAGTCTAGAACATCACCAAAGCTCATATAATATACATATCTAATATATGTATATGATTATATGCTTGATATTAGAAATGAGCTATAAATCTTGTTACATAAAGATGTGTGTTAATCAGTTGTGTGTATTAAAAGCTACCTAAAAGACAGGGTAATAATGGACCCAGTGTATATAATGATGTCTTTCACTAGCATCAGTCAGGCTCAGTCTATTTCAGCACCTTCACCTGATCTAGAGTAGAAAGGGTCAGAACAGTGGGATTTCTAACCAATAATTCGATGTTAGTAATGAGTATTGTGATATCATATAGTCCTACATATTTTTGTTGTATTTCTGTATATTTCTTTTGGCTCCCTGTCTGCTTCCATTACAGAATTCTAGATCAGCTTTGAGACTTTGTATGTACAAGTCATTAGCAAAGAAGAAATCATTTGCCATGCTTCTTTGTATACTGTCTATAACTGAGGTGAGGGAATATCTGAATTTTTTCCTTGCTCTAAGAATATCTTTGTTAAATAAAGACGTTATTTGTCAAAGCATTGAATTCCTTCACTATATCATGACACGGCTGAACAAAGAAAAAGCAGTAGTTATTTCAGAGGCTGAGATTGCATTAGTGTTTTAAGATTTTGGGGCATCTTTACATTGGCTTTTGGTCAAAAGTTGCCTCATGTCCTGCTAGCTCAGTAAATGGCAATGTTAATTCCTGACTGTCTGAAATTATCCACATAGACATGACCTTAAAGGGCCTAATTCCTATTCACACTGAAGCTCCCTTATAGCACACTAGACCCTCCTCTTCCACTGTGTGTTTGTGTGTACATACGTGAGATTGCAGAATTTTCCCCTCCCCTTGGATGGAGAGATTTCATCTTGTTTCCTCACAGGTAATAGCCACTGATTAGAAATTGTTCAAGTGAACACATATAATTTATGCTCACTTTCAGATCATGTACAGTGTCAATGCAGTATCAAATGGACTTAGTGCAAATGTAAAATGAGCTCTGAAAGTCCCTGGTATAGGTATGCCCAATCTAGCTTCCAGCTAGTTAGTTTTCTTGATGCCAGATGGGTAGGTGTTAAAACATGGTCTAATAGCCATTTACATCTTTCTGCTTCCCCAGCTATATTGCAGCCTACCCTGAGCTACCTGAAATACATAGTGTGCTTTAACTAGTTTAGGTACTGTAAGTTCTGATGCAGGAGTGACTAACTTGTGGAAAAGACTGTCTTGAAAAATTTTACATGGCCATTCTGAATATTGTCTAGAAAGAGTTTATAACATCTGTGTCATTCCTGTTTTATCAATGGATTTTAAATGTGCCAAAGAAACATTGGTCTGGAAAACGCTTTTTGCATGGGTATAATTTAGGCCTTAAATATTTATGTGCCTTCAGGAACAGGCTAAATAAATGTTTTCTTTTCTGTGATCTGTCCAAAAATATTGTTCTAAAGATTCAAGAATAAATCATCTATCTGCTAGTATAGCTTAAGCATAATTTTATTTTAATTTTTTTAAAGCCAACATAAAACTAATAATGCTGATGAATCAGGGTCATATTTGGACAATTGAACTTCATGGAGAAACTGACAGAGTTGCAGAGCTGCTCAGGGTTTGTATTTGCTTTTGAAAGTATATGCTTTGTTAGCTAAAGGAAAGGATTGAGATGTATAGACTTCTCATTGTAGACATTACCTAAGCAGTTCACTTGCCGCGATGACAGAGTAGCTAAAAATGCCCTCATCGAGCTCTGTCGCATGTGGAGCAAAAGGTTAATCTTGCTTTATACCATTTGCAACAGACACAGATGGTAGATTATGATGACTACATATCTCTGGGAAGCATTGCTAACATTACATTATAAAGACCTACAGTAATGTCGTGAAAGTGGTGAGAGTTAACTGTAGGTGCTGGTGACAACACAGTATTTAACAACACAAAATAAAGATTATTCTTTTTTTTTCTTTTGATCTCATTTATTGTACAATGTGTATTTATTTTTTTTCTATCACCTTTCAGGACAATCTTCCTGTGATAGATGCGATACCAGGATTTTATCCATGTCTTTCACACTGTGTAATTATAAGTATTTTAATGTGTCAGAGATTCACAATTGTTTATGTTGCCTTTAATTCCTTGCATTTCAGAGTTACAAAACCAGCATTTTTCAGATGCTTTCCATTTTCCAGCATGAGTAGACAAAAGATGGATAGACAAAGAAGGTATTATTGAATAAACACTCAGGGCCTTCTACTTTTTTCCGATGGTATTTTTAAACAGTTCAACAGCAAACACTAGCAAAAAAAGAAAAAAAAAAGTTTATTAATACACGTATCCTAAAAATAAAACTACTGTCAAAATGCTATAAGTTTCTCTTTTTTTTTTTTTTTTTGTTTTCAGATTTGGTGATAAATCCTTATCAGTAGCTAAAGATCACCATCAGATGGCAAGTCACTGACATTCATTCTCTTTCTTCAAGTTAAAATATTTTGTCTTCTCACAAAAGTCAAAGGGATTTGCACCTCTCTGAGTTTAAAACTAAACTTAACTGATCCCCTCTACAATAGGAGGAGGCCCTTTAGCCAAATGAGAAACATTATTGTTTTTGCCAACTGAACTTTGAAGGATGTTTCAGTTCCTGTACTACTACCAAATTAGGACATCAGTTGAGACTTCACATCAATCTCTCTACACAAATTTTCTGAAAGATAGCCGCTCACCATGATACATGGTTAGTCCCTATTTCTGTGGCAATAATTTTAAAAATTCAATTATTTAAACCTCCTGCTCTTTTATTGTGACCATAGATTACATATTTAGAGAGTGATTGTGAAGTTCTGGCTCCCAGAAATTCAGCAAGAATTCTGCTGTTGGTTATTTCCAGCTCAGAATATCATCCTTCCTCACATTTTTTGCATTTGTGACTGCACTGAACATAACACAGACAGCTTTGTCTTTGTATGGGTCTGGAAATGTACTGAGAAGTTATTTCAAGAGCACATTTCATGGTTCTTTGAAAAAAATGTCAGCATTCGTTCTGCTCATCATATAGTGAGGAAGGGGGATGAGCTCCTGGCTGAGACCTTGGTGAGTGGGTACATGATATTACTGTAATACTGCTAAGAAGAATGTATTTCCATATTCTTGTTGAAATATGTTTCTTCTCCCTTAGTACTTCAGAACTAATAGCATACTAGCTAGAACACTCTAGTATTCCCTATTAAAAAGCCTGGCAAAAATACATTGAGGTATATCAACAAAGTCACTATCATAAAGATATAAATCAGGCTATTTTAGCATGAGGCTTGACAGTAGTAGAAAACATGAAGGTAAATTTAAGATGCTACTACTTGTTAATATCCTTTTTATTACTACTTTTACTTGAAAGAGAAAATGGGGACATTCTGAAATGCTGTATCTTCTGCAAATATAACCATCCCATGATGTTTACAGCTGGATGCTATTTTGATAAAAATTTCAATTGAACCAGGCTGAGTCTTAATAATTTCATCAGGGTCAAAAAGTCATACAAATGAAAGCATCTTGCTTTATTTTATGGATTATTGCTAGAATGGGTCCAAATCTGTCCTGGAGTGTCAGCGGCCAAGGATTTCAGCAGGTGCTGTGACTAAAGACAATAAAACTGCATTTGGTCTGTTTGAAATAATAACATTGTCATTGGAAAACATAATTATTTCAGAAACCTGTCTGTATGCAATTTTCCAACTCTTGTGTCTAAGTTTTGTGTGTGTGTCTATGTGTGTTTATTTGTCGCATGTTCCATGCCTAAGGCAAAAGGAGCAGTGTTTTCATAAATGTTTATGAACATGATGGAACAAAAGGAGCAGCTGTAAGCTAGGTGGAATTTATTTTCTCCATACTTTTTTGATACTGAGGAAAACTTCTCAGATGTATTCAGCAAAATGAATCAAGAAAAAAGAAAGGTGAAGATTCATGTGTTTCCTGTGCAGTTTGAAGAGTGGTTTCTGTCAGGACCTGCCAATTTAACCAGGAGGTTTCATCTCGTAGAAAATGGTACTAGATGAGAACCTATACTTCAAAACAACATCTAAAAACTCAAAACTCAAAAAAAAAACTGTTTATGCTTTGCAAAGCTTAAAAGCATTTCAGTGCTGACGTTGAGATCAAAATATGTTAGTCTGAGAAACGTCAAGAGGGATTCCTGGACAGAATGTTTTGAAGGAATGGTGCTTGCTGGGGATACTACTGTATCAGGATGATGAACATACTCTTGTTCGATTGTTACACTAATATTAAAAACAAAATTATATAAATAACAGAGAAGTCTTTCAACGTCTGCCAAATAAAATAGAAAGAAATTCAGACATGTCAGAGGATTATGTATCATTATTCATCTTGGGAATGTCTCAGGAATGTCTTTAGGTCTCTCTCAGATGAAATATTTTTTAATTTGAACATGTTACAGATATTGGAATAAAAATTCATATTAGCTCAAGACAGCAATGGGGAACGGTCTACAAAAGACCGATAGCTACACAGTTCATGAATGAGAAGACTACTCTGAAGAATACAAATAACTGATAGCGGGATCAGAATTAAATTGCACTTAATTTGTTTGCATCAATAGATAATACAAATATTATAGTTACAATGTGTATGCATAGTTTTCAAGACAATTTTTTTTCAACAAAATCTCAGGCATTCTTAAAGGACAACTGAGTTGAAGGAGGTGATGATACCTTATCACAGGAGATACGAGATGATGAGACCTTATCACAGGACACAAATGGGTTGTTGGTTGGTTGATTATATTTTGGGGCCAAGTGTTAATACCTATTCTAATGCATAAGCATCCAGAAGTGCATGTTGATTTTCACAGAGCAATCATATAGCACAGTAGTCTATAACAATGAGGTATTTTAATCATATTTTTCCTGTTGGTTAAGCTTCAATAAATCAAGCTGGAAGGTGGAATAAAGTCATTTATGTGTCATGTATACTGTTGGTGTCATGACTGATTTCACTGCTGCTGCTTCCAGAACAAAGCTCAGAAATGTCAATTAACAAGCTTAAAATAGATTTTGTATGTTATAGAGAGAATCAATTCACACTTTCTACACTTTTTGTTGTTGAACTCAGTGAATTGGATACTGTTTTCCTTTAAAGAAGACAAAACTGGGGTGCCATGTTTGCTTTTTTTATTAATTAAGAAAGGCTGTTTGTCAGTAATAGTTTCTGTAGTGCTCAGAAAAACACATAAAATTATGAAAGTTTCCAGAAATCAACAAAAACAGATGTATTCTTTGGTGACTTGCAAATCAGAGAAGTTTGTTATTGGATTTTACTCCCCATTTAATCCTTTAGAGACAGAAGAGTTTAGGGAGAGTGAGCTAGATTTTATTCTGGGTCCCCATCAGAGTTATTGGAGGATAACCAATAAGGAGGTTAAGGAGGACCAAAGAAAACATAGGTCCGCTACTCGATGGGGAAGGTCACCTCACAAACAAGGACATAGGCAAAGCAGAGAAGTTTAATGCCTTCTTGGCCTCCGTCTTCAACGCTGATGATGGGCTTCGGGACCCAGGGTGCCCTGAGCTGGAGGACCATGACAGTGGGAATGATAAACTCCCAACGGACCCTGAACGTGTGCGGGATTTGCTGCTCCATCTGGATCCATACAAGTCCATGGGTCCGGATGAGATTCATCCCAGGGTGCTCAGAGAGCTGGCTGACGTCATCGCAAGCCTTCTCTCAATTATTTTTCAATGGTCTTGGGAATCTGGAGAGGCCCCAGTAGACTGGAAGGTGGCAAATGTTGTACCAATTTTCAAGAAGGGCAAGAAAGAAGACCCTGGTAACTACAGGCCTGTCAGTCTCACGTCAGTGCCTGGTAAAATGATGGAGAAGATTATCCTGGAAGTTATTGAAGCGCACCTGGGGGACAATGCAGTCAT
>VXAA01005835.1:115803-206655 GCA_013399115.1 Anseranas semipalmata | reverse complement strand
TTTTTTTTTTTTTAATATAGGCCCTGATAGAAGAGCAATCTATTTATGATCGTTGTGGCAGTAAAAACATGTACTTGAATTTTGCTGTGAAGGCACTCAAAAAGCTGAGAGATCATGGTAGTTCTGCTTTCAATTAAGATTATTAAATGGGTTGCATAAGTAGAAATTAGAATGGGAGAGAGATGATAAGGATTATTTAGTTTAACTTTACTAAAGAGATTTCTGTGTACTTAATCCTTCTGTAGAAATATATCGCCAAAAAAAATGATGTTTTTGTTTATAAATATCTGCTTAGGACATTTAACAGGAAATCTAAAATTGAGAAGAAATGCTAAAAATATGCTTTCCTGAATTCAGGGCAATGTAGTGACGTCAAATCTCTCGGTGCTGGATCTGTAAAGTCAGAGGAAGAGAAAGGTAAAGAATGGAGACGTTGGTTCTCCACTTTAGCATGTAAATGGGTTTATTTCAGTGTGAAAATGTTCTGGTTTTGGTCAGGTTTTATCCATTAGCTACTGTAAGGGTTCCAACACAATTTTAAGGTTCATTCTTTGGGGAAAAATTCTTTTGGTCTTTAAGGTTCATTCTTTTGGTCTTTAAGGTTCATTCTTTGGGGAAAAATATTGAACTTCTGTTTGAGAAAAGCACATTCTTCAGTGTTGCTTGCCTAGCCTTTCTTCAATAGCTAGTAAATTAACATCCCTATTGTTTAGTGCCTTTGTTTTAAGTAATGCTTCACCTCTAATCAATTCTAATTGCTTTGAGGGACAAGCATATAATTTTTGCATGTAAACCAAGGTACACATCTTACAATTTCAGTTTTGTTTTATTTTGGAAGTACTGGGATATTTAAGTGCTACTTACATTTGGTGTTTTTATGTTGCTTTTTTTCCCAGAACTTGCAGGTGCTGTTCTGTATAAACTTTTAAAAGATTACATTCTAACTGAGCAACAATTGAATGAAAATAACTTCCCTCGACCAAATCCCGAAAGAAATGGTAGTGCTATATTTAATGGAATTACAAAAAAAGCTGTATCAGATGGTAAGTGTAACAAAACTGAATTTGAGTCAGTGTTACACAAGAAACTAAAATACGCATGTATAAAAATACACAGCAGTGTTTCATGCTTAGTGCCTGGACCTCAAGTGACTTCACAAGCTTTTATAACTAAACCATGATGCTTCACCAGCACAGCAGCTGAACTTGCATCTTGCATTGCTGAATGTGCTAGAGGGGAGCTTTATTTATTTTATTTATTTAAATTCATGGCCAGTCTTGGGAGACTATGCTGATGCATTGATATCCTGGGCTTGCAATTACTGTTCATGTAACTTTTTGAAGCTGGTGAGGAAGTGCTGTTTTTTCGTTGTTTTTTTTGTTTTGTTTCTGTTGTTGTTGTTTGTTTTTTTTGTTTTGTTTTGTTTTTTAGATTTCAAAAGAACATGCTGTAGGTGTGGTGAAATATTTACTGTTACTTCTTTAGGAAAATGTAGACTTAAAGAATGCAGCTATCATTCTGGTAGAGTAGTGGAACAAAAAGGTAAGTGTTCTTTGGTATTCGGTCTTTGTGGAAGCTGTTACAAGTCATAACATCTCATCTCAAAACTGAATGAAACTCTTGCACAAGGTTCAGCTGAGATACATTCTGCTATTCTCCTAGTAGTATGGCTAGTTACTGAAGGTTGTTTTCTATGTATATGCCATAACTTCAGGAAAGTTAATGTTAATAAAACCCTGTAGGAAGAAGGTAGAAAAATATACATTGTATGGCCCTGCACTGATTTCTAAGTGAACACTGTCATCTTTGCTAAGACTCCGTAAGTACTCAAAGCTATTACTAAATGTTTCCCACAGCGAGAACCTCATAGGGAATATTACAACTGTCTCACATTCATTGGTATTTTCTTTGATTTAAAACCTTGTATAAGGTGCAAATGATGTAGCTTATCTTATAGGTGGTACCAAACAGTACTCAGGCTTATCTCTTTCCATAGTGCAGTCTGAGGAGAAAGTGGAAAAGAGGAGTGAGGGTGCTGATCTCGCCCCACACCCCCCCATTGCCAGCTGCTGCAAAAGCTGCTCCACTTTCAACTTTTCTTTTTGACAGTTCCTGGTGGCTTGGAAAAACGCTATAGCTGTTGTGAGGGAATAGTTGGGTCTGCTGGGTGTCAGATTGCAAAGGTAGGATTAATGTTCTTTAATGCATTATCTCAGTTTTGCTTTGTGTCCTTTTGACTTGAAGCTGGGTGGTAGCTTTTTACAAGCAGCTTCATGTAAGCTTTTTTGGGTTTGCTCAGTAAATTTTTATGGCAACTATTGACAGGAAATATTACATATGTGCTCCTTAGTCTGTTAGAGAAACAGACTGTCTGGCAATTTGAGTAAGATAAATTTAGCAAGCCTGTATTTAAATACTAATGGAAACTTTGCAGCTTCATGTTCATGATGGGAGAAAGGAGAAACTGGATGGCTTCGTGAAGACATTAATTAAATCACCGCCTTTTGATGGGAACTATGGTATATATGCCCTGGACTGCGAGATGGTATGAGCAACCTAAAAAATTTGGTTCAGTTAAAAGCGTATTGCTACTTATGAGGCAATTTCCTGGGTGTAGTAGTTTGGCCCTTGTGGCTCTGAGAGGCCTGCAGAACTCTGACTAGTTACTGTAAGTGACTGGACCTTCAGTGTTAAATATGCAGTGAGCAAAGCCATTTGGATTTCTTGAGGCTGTAACCAGTTCTACTTTCTGCAGCTTATGTACTACAAGGAAATATCATTGCTGTATAAATGCTCATTAAACTTACTTTTTTCTTCAGTGTTACACAACCGAAGGCTTGGAACTTACTAGAGTGACAGTGGTCGATGCTAAGCTACAGGTTGTCTACGATACATTTGTTAAACCCAGTGGTGCAGTTGTAGACTACAATGTAAGGTATGCTATTCAGTCCATACTACTTCAGGATTAATCTCACTAAATTGGCAGATAGCTATGTAAGAAGGTACCCGCATCTCTTAATGATTATTTCTAGTAACATAACTTGAAGACCATCAGTCAGGAATGAGTCTTTCATTTTTACAGGTTCAGTTAAGAATGGCTTTTCTCTTTGACCAATTTGTTTCCACATTTGAAGACTCCACACCTTACTTCAAAAAACATTAGCTTGACCCTCCTAGAACTTGCTACATTGCCTAAGGATAAAAGCAAGTTCAAATTTCATCTGTAGTGTCTCACTGAAGAGCAGTGTAGTCATAAGTCGTATAACGAGGCCATCAGACTGTACAGTTTAACAAGATTTGGCTGCATTTAGTGCAGACGCTTGTATTCTGTCCTCCTACTGGGTTTTATTTTTGAGATCTGAAAATGTTTTAGACTCCTGTTAGTTGCTTGAAGTCCTGTAACTGCTTTGAGGAGAAAGAGGTTTTGAGCCTTACAGTAAANACATTATGTGTGCCTACTTTGACAGCAAGATTTGTTTGCTCAGAGCCCTGTCTTCAGTCTATGCTTAAAAGGCAGGCTCAGTTACTTGTAGCGATAGAGCAAAGTTGAACTAAGCTATGTGATCTTAAATTATCTTTCACAATCTAAATGAAAAGGAGAATGGAAAAAATGCCTTATCAGCTAGGGTTAACTTTAGGTGCTGGGGAAATGATCACTATAAACCTAGTTCTTCCAGACATTTCTTACATGTCTCTGTTAATGAGGTTGTTCCACATCTGTCTTTAGGTTCTCAGGAGTAACAGAAGATGATTTGAAGAATACCACAACAGCTCTTCGGGATGTACAGGCAATACTGCTGAACTTGTTCAGTGCAGATACAATTTTGATTGGACATAGCTTAGAAAATGATTTGTTTGCTCTCAAGGTAAAATAAGCAGTTTGAAACAAATTTTAGGAGATGACTGCTTGTCATGTTACTGTGTTATAATTAATTTCAAAAAGAAAATGTTGCATTTCAGCAGATTAACACATGAAAATGAATGAAATGTACTTGATTGTAAATGACAGCTGTATTAAAGATAAAATTACCTTCATAGAAGGAAGGTACATATTTACAAACATAGCATGGTAAGCATTCTAATGCTGGGGCTTTCTGCTTTGCAAAAGTAGAAAATCTTGTGTTGTGCTTCTAGCTAGGTAACTGTACATCACCACAGAATAATGTTATCCTTATTTTGGGGTTGACAGAAACAAAAAATTGCTTGCTCTCTGATATTGCTGAACTTGTGACTGCAAATGTGAAAGAGGCACACTCAAGTAATACTAATGTATTGCTCTTAGAGTCTCTGTAAACAACAATGCTGCCCGTCAAGTAATCACCTTAGCTGCCAGAAATACATGGATTATGCTATTAAATATCAAAAGCAGCAATATTCCATGAGAAACATAACCATCCGCAAACTTTTCTTAGCCTAGAGAAGAGAAGGCTCATGGGGAATCTTACTAATGTCTATAAATAAAAGAAGGGAGGGTTTGAAGAAGACAGAGCCAGGCTTTCTCTAGTAGTGCCCAGTGACAACATAAGCAATGGGCACAGATGGAAACACAGGGGATGCCATAAGAGGTGTGAACGTCAGGAGACACTTCTTTACTGTGTGGGTGACTGAACGCTGGCACAGGGTGCCCAGATAGGCTGTGGAGTCTCCCTCTGTGGAGATGCTCAAAAGCTGCCTGGACATGGTCCTGGGCAAGCTGCTTTAGGTGGCCCTGCTCGAGCAGGAGGTTGGATCAGACAATTCCCGGAGGACCCTGACAACCTCAACCTTTCTGTGATTCTATGGTAATTACTAATGAAGGAACTAGTATTTAGCCTTAATAGGATTCCATGCTAGTGAAACCTAAAGGACAAAGGAAATGAGACTTTTTTTTATTTTTGTATAAGTTTAATTCATTCATGACTTCTATAAATGTGATATGATATTAGTTGGCTATCTAAAAATAGAATTGAGTTCACTATATCATAGAAGTATAGAATGGCTTGGGTTGGAAGGGACCTTAAAGACCATCTAGTTCCAACCCCCTTGCCATAGGCAGAGATGCTACCCACATATATACACAACTAGCAAATAAATGTCAATGCAGTGTATAGAAATCACTATAGAACACTATTTTTCCACAGTTCTTGCACCACAGTTTGCTGTTCTATAATGATTAGAGCAACATAGGACAGACAGGAGCTCAAGGATTGGCTTTGGAGTATTATTCAGAAAGGAAATGATTTAGATCCTGCATGATGTTTCTTTAATAAATAAAACGAGGTGCCAGACTAACGTGGCCTCTGCTCTTTTCCAGCTGATTCATGACACAGTAGTGGACACATCGTTAGTATTTCCTCATCGGTTAGGTTTGCCTCACAAAAGAGCACTTAAGAGTCTGATGGCTGACTACCTCATGAGAATTAGTCAAGACGATGGTAAGAGCATAGGTTTTTTATTAAGCAATGAATATGTTGTGTCATGAACTGGGAGACAGAAATAACCCATGAAATTTAAAAAATATTAATATGCTTGCTGTAATTTACAGCTTTGTCATGGATACTCTTGTTTCAGCTGTACAGTAAATGCAGAGGACGTACCTGAAGGGTAAAGTGATTGACTTGTCAAAGCAATCACCACATAGAAGTGTTACAGTTGCTTTCCCTTGTAGAAAGGACATTAAAAAAAACATGAAGGCAGTATGAAGAGGCTAATCTTAATTTCAGATTCGTTTGTTTAAGCAAGCTGATACAAGAGCTCTTCAGTTCAAATACTGGGTTAATCAGTAGTAAAATTATAGTATACTTCCTGGCTGTAAAAATAAATAAATCAATCTATTTTACATTGTGTATACATGTAAGAAATGGTGCATTTGACAGATGTATTCTGCATTGACCATGCCATTCTGAACAACTGTTTTGAATCTGATCTTAGATACTCAGTTTAATTTCTTCTAATAAACTGGGAGATGCATATTTGCTCTTAATTGTTCTATTCTGCTAATGTGTTGCGTTTGCACACGGAATAGATGAATGGTAGCACCAAGCAAAACTTGATGGCTTTTGATAGCTAATGGAGAAGCTAAGTTTTGCACCTGAAAGCTTGTAACATCCTCTGACTTCCTTTGCTCTGACAGTCTGATGCATAGCACTGTGGTGGGAGTGAAGGGAATGTTAGTTACTTCTACAAAACTTTAGATGGTTATCTCAATAGCCAAAACTGCCACTTACCAGACTCCTTTGTTGGAGTCTGGATTTAATCATTCTTTGATCACCAGTGAGCTAAATTCCAGGTTTAACCTGTACAGCTGTGTAGCTGCCATTTCTAGAAAGTAAAAAATCCTGACACATGATTTCCACTCCCTATGTTTACACTGTTTTTTGCTGCTGCTTTGTCTAATACAAGAGAAGAGTAATTAACTTGAAATCTGATTTTTTTTTTGTAAACCTAGAGACTGATAGAATGAAATACCCCTCCCTGTCTGAAAGCTGTAGGTCTGTGGTGATTTAACTTTGTCTGAATTTCATAGACTTTTTGGCTTTTTTGACTACCTCAAAGTGGAGTTTAGCAAGAAAAATGAATGACTAGCAGTGTATTTTAAAGGGTCTCAACTTTAGTAATTTTGATGTCCTGTAGAGAAGAGCTGCAATTGCTGAGGTAACTTGTGTTGCAGAATACCAAATGCTTGATTTGACTGAAAAACTACAAATACATAACAGAGCTGGGAAACTCTGTTTTTCATAACTGAGTATTACTAGACTACTTAGGAAAAAAACTGTCTCATACACATACTTCCTTGACTAGTGAAATAGCAGCAGCTAAAGGGTGGAATGGTAAGGCTGGGATGTGGAGAGCAGATAAGGATTGCAACTTTCTCTGACAAAAAAACTGTAAGGGGAGCTGGGAAAACACACAGGATCATGACTCCTCAGTTAGCTTCTACAGCTTTTTTCGTATGTCCAGTCTGTATAGAACCTATACAAGTATAGAATCTGTTGCAGGGATAGTTCTTATATTTGTAACAGCATCGGTGTGTTACATAAATGCTTTCACCAGCATGACTATCACAACTGTAAATTGTTTTCATTGGGAAGGAAGAATAACCACATACACATCCAAGGAAGTACTGCACTGCTATATGCCAGTATATATCTGAATTGCAACTACAAGTCTGAAGATCTTTGCTTCTGAGTCTAGGCTGCTACATATGAAAATTACCTCAAATCTCTGGCATTTAAGTTTTACAAGAGAGAGCTAGAGCTTGTTCTTCTACTACTGAGTCATCTTTAGTTATGGTAGCACTTAAGTCCTCTGCTTCTTCAGAAAATGGAACATGAATTTATATTCATATATAATTTAATTCCTTTAACTCCATTCTGTTCAGATTTTGTGGGCTATTTCATCAAATCTTTGTCTTTAACTGAGGTAAAAATTTACAATCTAGTTGCAAAATCAATATCTTCAGTTGCTTTTTCAACTTCTGATTTTGCACAAGATTTGGAGAGGCTGACTTTCCAAAGACAGTTATGCTGGATGCTCTAGCTTACTAATTCAGGCTCAATTGCATATTGAACCTGGAGGATGTGGCAAGAAAGAGAATATTGCCAGACACTATTGAGCTTCTAGACACATGTAGTTACTATTTTGAATTCTGGTAGCAAGAAGTTGCACCAAAAACTGTCTGAATACCAGGTATTGTTTTAACATTATTAACAGTTGTTCAGCTTCTTAATGAACAAACCTACCATTATTTTATAAAGAAATAAGTAATCTAACACTTCTAATATTTTTTGATCTCCCTTAGTTGGTGGCCATAATTCCAGTGAAGATGCAACTGCATGTATGGAACTAATCCTTTGGAAGGTAAAGGAGGACAATAAAAGGAGAAAACGGTGACGATTATGGCTTTGGAGGAACAGGATGGTGGGATAAAAATAAACCTTGATTTGACTCACTAATGACTGTAATTTGTCTCTGTAATGCTTCTTTAAGAATTATTTTTCTGGTGTAAAAGAGAACAGTGGGAAAACTTAATGTGAAAACCTTCCTGTGTCTACTTCTGAAGCTTAAGATGTACATACAGCAAGGAGAAAATACAAATGCACAATACAAGTGAGATGGATGCACTGAGTAAATGCTTTTGTGTTGAATAGCAAGTCCATGCTTTTTTTTTTCTGTTGCTAAAATAATACTGTTTCTGTAGTCATCCTTACTACTGTGTGTAGCTGTAAACTATCAATCACAGTGATTGGAAGTACTTATTGATTAAAGTTCTGGATATAATTGATTTCTTCTTGTTCAGCCTCTGGAAAATAAAGCTTCAGTGCACTAGTTTCTGCTGTGCAATGAAAGTTTGATTTTAAGATTTGTTTTCTTTCTCCCTTTCTGTACCTGCTTCTCTCCACCTCTTCCTGCTTCCAGAGAGAGAAAACCAACTTAGTCAACTTGAACGAACTACTATGCTAATTGACACAAAAAGGTACAATACTAGAAATGTGACCTCTTCTGGAGCATAATAAGCTGGTCTCTTTCAAAAAAAGTTGAGCCTGGAGGAAGCTTTTCAATTGTGAAAAAACAACACGCTTTACTGACTTCACTGGGGTTCCCCAAAGTGCAGTTAACTGAAGAAATAAACATGTTCATTCTTTTAACTAGAATTGGACTATACTATAAGATATAATTCCCTGTCTCCCTCTTCAGGCAGAATTCAGCATCTGCTACCCTCACAAAGTGGTATAAGCTCAGGATTTTAAAGTCTTTGTTGCCACTTATTTTTGTGTGAAGGAAATGAAAGTAAATGAAAATGTACAAAAAATGTTGTCCATTCTTACAAGACTGTCTCCAGGATGCATTTATGTTTTGCATTGATTCCTCAAAGAATATTGAGTGGGGTGGGGGAAAATGGTCTTGACTGAGGACCCTGTAGGAGAAGTAGTGAAAGAAGTTCTCGCAGACCTGCAGTGAATAATAACAAGGAGTAAACTGCATAACTAGATTTATATTGCTTTTTTTTTCTTCAGTGTGCTTAGTTTTCATGTTTTTGCATGTCTCTGGGGTATGTCTCCTGTTCTGTGATATACTGACAGGTAACAGCTGTGGTTAGAAGTAGTGTTGCTTGTTAATTATCCTGTCTTCACTACTCAGTCTGTGTTTTAAAAACAAACAAACAAAAACTACTACAGCTTATACCAGGGGCTTGGGAGTGTGGTGGTGGTGGTGGTGGTTGTTCTTCCTTGTTTTTTTACAAGGAGGGTAGACTTTCTTATGGGTCCTGGCTGTCCTAGCTTTGAAAATAGATCTTTTTTGTGAAGATTGCTGTTATTATTTGGCTTTGAGTAAATCTAAGGAAAGAGATGAGTGCCTACTCTATAAAATTTGTTACACTTAGTAGAGAAACCTGTGTTAGTCATCCAACAAACTGTTATCACTGACCAGGCTGATAATTCTGAGACTCTATAGGTGATCTAAAGAACATCCATCATCTGATTTGTCCTCTTCATAACTTTTTTGTGTAGCTGACTATTGAATTGATAAAATACTATGTACAATAAGTAAAAGAATTTTAGATATTAACTCTTTTGTAAAATTAGCAAAACAAAACAGTCCTCTGATCCTGGAAGTTATGAAGTTTCACCAAAACTGAAAGGTGTTGTGAATAGAAGAGCAGTTAGGCTTAAGTCATTGCTCCAGTGATTGAGTCATCTTTCTGCTGCTGCCTGCTGTAGGCACACTTTTTCCCCATGTATGTTTAAGATGCAGACTTAGCTACTGCAGAACCTGACACAGCATCTTCAAGAGCCAGAATCTTAGCTCATGTTTGTGAGATGTGGGAGACTTGACATGGTCTGATTGTACCTCCACAATTCAGAGGGACTCGCTGTAGCTACTACCTCCCACTGTGACAGTATCACTACCTGTGTTGTACATTGTGCTGCTAAAGGATTATGGGAAAGAGCTCTGAAGTATCATAAGGAAATGTCACCATAAGTTTGCTAGATTCGAGGATTTTGACTTAGTAAGGCAAACTGCTTCCGGCTGTTTGTTCCAACTGTTGTTTAATCTGAGTTCCCCTGTGTCCAAACAGTGGCCTTACACGTGGTAATGGCTGATCAGTATGTGACTTAGAATCATAGAATGGTTTGGGGAAAGGCATAATGGTGTGTTGGCAGCAGGAATGTCACACACCAGCACAGGGAGGGAATTAACAGTAAGAGGCAAAACTTACGCTGTTGAACTAGGCCTATGTAATTTAGTTGCTCGTGTTCTTCAGCTGGGACTCTGCTTACTTTCTGCATTTCTCCCTTCCCCCATCTTTCAGAGATCACAGAATAGCTGAGGCTGGAACACACCTTGGGAGATCATCTAGTTTAGCCCTCTGCTCAGAGCAAGGCTGTGTTAACTCAGGTTTTGAATATTTGCAGGGATGGAGACCACAGCCTCTCTGGGTAACCTCTTCAATGGCTTGACCACCCTTAACGGAATGTCACGTATTTCCATTTGTGCCCAATGCTTCTTATCCTGTCACTGGATACCACTGAGAAGAGCGTATTTCCACCTTCCTTACTTCCTTCCACCAGGTACTACATTCCACCAGGTATTACATTCTGATGTAATAGTCAACTCTGTGTGTTTTCAAGCAAATGCCCAACCATTATGTTTTGGGTCGTGGAGAGGGGCTGCGTATGACTTTAAACTTATGTTTAAAATCTGTCCACAGAAAAGTAGGAATTGAATATCCCGTTCATTTGAGGAGAGATGCATGTTTCATTTTGTGTTACTGAGGAGTGGGAGAAGTGCAGCCTTTGAGTGGAGTAGTTCAACTTAGACAGCCTCAGGGCAATTATACTTTTACTTTTCAGCCAACCTAATGAGGGTACAGGTTCTTGTTTGGAGTTTTGTTAGCCTTCCCCTCAAGATGGTGTCTGGTGAACCTTTTGTTATTCTAGTCGGCAATGTTTGTTCTCAGATGATTTCTTAGCTTTCCTGCCAAGCACACTTTGTGCTTCTGTAGCTCTTGAAGTTTGCTTGGAAGTATTAAGGACTTGTTTTTTATCTCATTGCACCCAGACTGATGAACAGTCAGAGCTGTTGCACTAAACCAAAGTGGGAGATGGGGAGAATTTGTGGGGGAGAAGTTGTATGCAGGTGTTTCATCTATCTTTTTGTTTTTAAAGGCTCCACTGTCTCTGATCAGGTGTCTGATAATTTCAAACTATAGATGATGCTTGACTGTGAATAGTTACCTTCCCATTCTATGTCACATACTCCTCAAAGCATGTCCAGCTCCACTTGTCTGAAATGATTCTCTTCTTTCCCAAGCGTATACTTGTCCTTAGTATGAGCTTGATAACTGTATATGAGAAAATATGGGAAAACTAAGGATGTACTATCAGAAAACAACATGGGGAAGGGCTGATGATAATGTAAGCTTGTGCGTAGAAGTAGGCAGGTGTAAATAAGTAGAAGTGTATAAAGGATGTTAGGATGTGAGGTATTTGGAATAATAACTGTTGGGCGCTGATAGTGTTATGCTTTTGACAGCAGAGAAGCAAATAAAGACGCCTGGGGAGGTAGGAGGGACATGTGATCTGATGTAATGTGCTGTGGAAGGCAGAGCATACAACCAGTAATGGGTAAGCCGAAAACCTTTGTATGGCACCTACTGCCATAAATCAGTTTTTCCAGCACTGGTTAACAGAGTAAAATCTATCTATTGCACATGGTATACCCACTGGATGTTGCAAGTAGAGAAGCAATTAATCTATTAATAGCTGTAGTTCTGTGATGTATAGATCTAATAGAGACATTTCAAGCTGTGTATTGGGGTTATTTGCTTTTGTATTTTTCAAATGACAATTTAAAAAAATCTTTAAATTTCATTACAGCAAATCAGAAAGTTAATGCATGCCACAATGTTAACTGAAGATATGAAGAACACTTACAAGGACATTTAAATGACCTTCAGCTAAATTTACAGAGGGACTTGAACACTTAAAATTCAGACAGTATTAAGACCTACTGGGCTGGTGAATGACTGATTCTTTCTTTATGTGACATTGGTCAAAATAAAAGTTTGTCACGGAAGAAGGAGTTTACATCAAATAGTAGAATGGTCAGTAGTGTCTGCTTCTCAGAGATGTGTGGGATAATGAGCTGTTTTGGACCCATGAAAAATTCTTTACAGAAGGTGGAGCAGTTCCACCAGAAGTTATTAGCTAGCGTTGCCTGTCAGCCTAGACAACACCTGAGGAGGTCCATTCCTGTTCACCTTGCTGACCTGTAGGAGCCTGGTCAGACAGCCAAATGCAATGCCCATTCTTCAAAGGTGCCCTGCCAAGTAGTCTTTTATGAAAAATACAGTGGAATTTGCTTCTTCTCTCCCATGTTGGAGTTATTCTGCTGGTATTTCCTTGGTCCAGTGAATCTGTGCACTCTTTGTAAACTCAGCTTGGAGCATTTGTAATCACAGTGCAAATTCTGCCTATCTCAAGGCGACACAACTGATCTGGTGTCCTTATATGCTGATGGACTCCCTCTTAATAAGGCTTTTAGTGCTTCTTCTGTTTGAGTCAGGACTGATGTATGCCAGTAATGTAACTTTATATTTTGCTGTGATATCTCTGCCTTGTAACCAACCCACAACCAAGCCACCCACAAACAATGCATCAGAAGGGAAACCTTTACATCTTTCTCTAGCCTCTTCCAAGTGCTAGGGAGTGACCTGATCCACCCAGCCAGAAAGTCGATTGGCAGTTATGAGCTGGTGAGTCCCTGGGGGATGAAGGGAACATATGTGCAAAGCATGAGATCAGCAGATGTGTGAAGTTTGAATGGGGTAAGTCTGTAGGTTCCCAAGTGGCCTATTTACTTCATACCAGAAGGTAATGCCAATCCTGCCTCTATTTGTCTCACCTAAGGGCTAGAAGATCTTTCTGGCAGGCCAGATACCATTGTTTTGAAGCATTGTTAGTGAAATATTTCTAAGAGGCCATACCATACAACAACCTGCATAAGGGATAAAATAAGGAAAAGTAAGTCCTGCTTGTATATAATTGGTAGTAATTTGTATTATTCAGTGTAATTATCAAATGAAATACAAATTAAAAAAAACTCATTTATATCCAGGCTAACGTTCTTCAGTCCTGTGCTTCATGATAATTGCTATATGGCTGCCTCAGACAGCATCAAACACTTCTAAAAATAGGCATATATTTCGAAGGTAGGGAAACGCTGTCAAACCGGACAATGAAAGAGCGATATTATTCCCTATATTTTACAATTGTCAGCAGAATTTTTGAACAGATTATTTCTACTACCTTACTTTTACATTCAAATAGGAGTCTTAGTAATTATTCTTGGTGAGAATACTGGATTGACATCTGCTCACAACTTCCATTGTGACACACAGCTTCGCATTTTTGTTTTAATCACATTAAAATGCATATGGAATACTGCTGTAAGGTACTGATTTTGCTATCAGTATCTCTTGGAAAGTATCACATATATCTAAGATGGCAACATGTAATGCACTACAATAATTGTAATGTATACACTTCATCTACATGACTAGAAAAAAAGAATACCCTGCATATGAGACAGCAGATTTTATGACTTTAGTCTATTCCTACTCAGAATAGTATGTACAATTCTACAGTCTGTGGAGGCAGGGGTTACTGTGTGATATACACATAGATAGCTGTAGTAAAACAACATTACTGTATTATATACAGTTAAAGCTATACATGATTCTACACAGCACATCACATTTAGGGCTCCAGCAGATTGAGTTTTGGTTTTAATACATCATTGGCGAATGAAGATTTCTCCTGTTTTAAGCAGCTTCTTCAGCGGAGCAATCAATGCCTGCATAGGTAAACTTCTCGTATAGGGTAGTATTCACATAGGTCTGGGAAGGAAGCAAACAAGAAGAGTGTGATACAAGGTGCGTTACCTCAAGAATCCAAAACTATACTGAAATTTTTCATGGCCTAATTCTTTTCTGTGGTTTCATTCCTACCTTTCTTTCTTCTAACATCCTGTTCAGTGACACCAGTATCTGAGCAAATGATGGTCTTTCATATGGTTTCTCTCTCCAGCACTGTCTCATTAGGTCATACCTTTAAAATCAAACACCAACACATGATGGCTTAGACACATAGGTTAAAGCTGTAAGTTCATGTTTATTGGAAGATTGTGGTACAGTTTCCATTTTTAAAAGAAAAGTGGACTTATATACATATCTGGATTTATATTTTCCACATCTGGTTTCTGTCTGGAAAAAATTGTCTTTTTCCCTGGAATAATCAAAAAGCTCTCTTTGAGCTAAAGCCCAGCCATGCTGTGTAAAGAACAGTATATTTGGCAGAAGCAGAAAGCCTGGGAAAGGGTTCATGGCAAATAACAGTGCATGGTGGGTAGAAAAGGCCTTAAATCATTATTTCTACTTGTGCACACTTAAAAAAAATTTAATGTAATTTTTATGTTTTTTCTGAAAATTTTTTATATTAGTTTCTTGTAGACATTGTTTATCTCCCAGTGCAGATGTTGTGTTATTCTGTTTTATTTTGTTTTGTGTTTGCTGAAGCAGTTACTTACACTTCATCATCACAGTTGAGAGGCTTTTCCAGTCTGTACCCTTGAGGCAATTTTTCGTAGAGTTCTGCACATGTCATTCCACAATATGGTGTTCCACCTAAAGCAGGGTTTAACTATTATCATGAACACTACTTTTTTATTATTAAAAAAATAATAATAATTTCATAGCAGAAATGAAAAACAATGACTGACTCAGTAACAGGTGAATTAGTCCAGCATTAGGCAATATGTTGCAGCTACTTTTTTGTTGTTACTGCTTAATGTACAGTATTGAAGAGAAAAATGAAAGTAGGTATAAATTTTTATCATCTGCAGGGCTGGTCCAAATTTCTCTACAGTTCTGAGGGCCTGCATCTGCTTTTATCTGAACTGGTTCTGCAGTACCTATGATGGCAATAGGTAAGTCATTCCTTCATTAGTATGGTATTAATAAGGTCCCATATGGACTCATGGAACCATTATTGTCAAACTGTTTTTGCCCCTTTATTGCAGATGTCTAGATGTTTAGACTCTTGATTTGCCGCCACACCGCAGTGTGTTAGTTCCCATCCATATCTAGAACAAACCCATTAGTTCACCTAGTAAGGAAATCTGGGAACAAATTAGAAAATAAGAGTTTGTTGTTAGTCCAATATGCAACATGCACTTCAGTTAGTTTACATCTCTTGGCCAGCAGACCATGTGGCACACTCAAAGACAAATTACACTTGAAGACAAATGATAGACTGTGTAACAGTGATTTTGATTTGTCTGAGGCTGTATCACACATAATGAGTAGAGGTGTAAAAAGAAAAGAACTCTACGTTTTATTAATGTTCAAGAATTTTCTTCAATGGTACTTGGAGTATGAGAAGTTTGCCAAAAAAAAAAAAAGTATTTACAATGTAAATCTTGATTTAAAACTCGGGGATAATCAAAAGCTACTCATCAGCCTCCTAGCATTTTGGATTAAGGCTACAAATCATATGATGTGCTGAATTTTACAATTAGATACAGCCTAGGTTTTACAGCGCCATGAAAACATGGTCATTATTTTTTTCTCATTTAGAATGGCAACAGAACTGAAAATGTGCTGACTGCATTTCCAAGAATACTGGAGCTAAGTAAGATTCTGTCGAATGAAACAGAAAAAAATGCAGTATGATGCAAAGCAAGGAACTTTAAGCAGACTGAATGAGTAGAGCTGGCTTGACCCAGATGGGTTTATTGGTGCAGAACAAAATTCACATACTTACCTAAACTAACAATTTCCCATAATAGGACACCATATGACCATCTGCAACAGAGAGGTATTATTGAGTGCCACCAGAATGCAACAAGATGTCATATTTTAAAATGGTAGGTAATTCTGCTAATATTCAGAGAACATAGAGAAGTGTGATTCAATCTATTTTTTTCTTACTAATTTTTGTATAATGATAGGGTTCATAGAGCACAAGGAATGAGATCTTTAGCAAAATTAATTCCCTGTAAATCCATCAGCCAGAGTTCTTTACTAGACTTAAGAGCTCTCAGCAAAAATAGCACTATTACAGAATTGCTTTGCTAAATATCAGTTCCAGTTTCCTGACTAAAATACTGAGTTCATTTGAGTCTCCCAAGAATTCAGGAAATTTTTGATTTCAAATGAGAAATATAAATTTATTAGTAGCCCAAGTCCAGTTAGCTTGTGTACACAAGTTCAGACATTTCTGATGAAATAAAAGTAACTTTTTGCTGTGGGTTTCCTTTTTATCTTGCCATTTGCTTACTCATACTGATACGGCTACTGAGTTTTTTGAGTTGGGTGCATGTCTCATCCTTGCTGTCAAACTTTTCTTGATATTGAAAAAAATTATTTATTTAAAAAATACCATTTTAAAACATACTTACACATCACTGTTAGTGGTGTAAACACTGTAATTCAAAGATTCAATTGCCATCCATCTCACGGGAAGCCGTCCCTGGAAATTTTTTTTATGAAAATCGGTTTGTTGGTGGTTGGGATAACAATATAGAATCATAACATGATTTGGATTAGATGGGACCTTTAAAGATCATCTAGTCCACCCCACCCCCTGCTATGGGCTGGGACACCTCCCACTAGACCAGATTGCCCAAAGCCCCATCCAACCTGACCTTGAACACTTCCAAGGATGGGGCATCCACAGCTTCTCTGGACAGCCTGTTCCAGTGCCTCACCACCCTCACATTGTGAAGAATTTCTTCCTTTTATCTAATCTAAACCTACCCTTCCTTAGTTTAAAACCATTACGCCTTGTCCTATCACTACACTCCCTGACAAAGAGTCCCTCTCCTGCTTTCCTGTAGGCCCCCTTTAGGTACTGGAAGGCCACTATAAGGTCTCCCTGGAGCCTTCTGTTCTCCACGCTGAACAACACCAACTCTCTCAGCCTCTTCTCATAGGAGAGGTGCTCCAGCCCTCTGATCATCCTCATGGCCCTCCTCTGGACCCACTCCAACAGATACTACAATCTACACCCCAGCAAGTGTGTCTGCATGCTACATTTATGAAAAGTGACTATATGCAGGTACACTTTATTAAGTAATTAGACATTTCTTTAATTGTTCCATGACTTGAGTTGTACATTTACTTCCCAAAAGGACAGTGCATGCTAAAGCTAACAGAAAATTTATCCAACCAGCATCAAGACGAATTGGAAATAATTCTTCAATAATGTCTTGTGTCTCTAAGCAGTCCCGTTCCCTTGATCATCCAGCGTTATTCCTGGTCTGTGACTGCCTGATGTTTATTAGACACCTTCCTCTTCTACATCTTCCAAAGCATTATCTCTGGACAGCTGTTTTGTCAACTCACAGATCCCATTGTGTCTGTTATTACCATTTTGTTTACTTTGGGCTTGTTCAATAAAATTAGACTAGCTTGCCCCAGCCAGATAAATTCTGGTATAAAAATTTAATTTTTGTAGCTGTTCAGATACACACATAGGCACATATCGTCTTCATGTATCAAATGTATATTCTATGTATGTCTATAATAGAATTGGACTAAATCTCATAACTGACTACAAAATCAGTCATTTTACTCCCAACCATATCCATAGAAATAATTTTTCATTATATTGTATATATTATAAACATGTTATAGAGTTGATTTACAAGTAATGTAGTGTATTAATAGTTAATATAAATATTTATATATGTTAGTATATAGCATATAACTAATCAATTCTGTACCTATGAGTTTACATTTTTGTTTATATTAAAATACAAAATAAGAATCAAAAAAAAAAAAAAAAAAGAGGAAAACAGACTGTACAAGTTTCTTTTGATACTTACCATAGTCTTCTTAACGTAAACTTCTTGACCCCTGGATAAGCCAAAGTCAGCTATTTTTGCAACATAGTTTTCTCCAACCAAGATGTTCCTTGCTGCCAAATCTCGATGAATAAACTAAAAAAAAAAAAAAAAATGGTTTCCGTAAGCTTTAGATGTACTATTTTAATGCTACACTAAAAACTGTAAACATTCAGAATAAAAATGAAAACCAAAACAAATGGCTTAGTATGCCATTACCAAGAACATTTTAAACTTTAGCTAAAGATGAAAGCAGTTAGTTACTATGTCATTTATAAGTTTTAATGCCTCTTCCATGATTCCCTGTGACATAGTATTTGATAGGGCTGAGTGAACACAACAAAATAATGGTCACCCAACGTGTGCTATAGAAGCTAAAATTAAAACCTTATTTTGATTTCATTAAAATACATAGTCCCTGAAAAATGAATACTGTGCTAGTGGTGGGTAGAAAATTTACGACCGACCTGTTTCTGGCTCAGGTAGTCCATCCCTCTGGCGACATCTGCAGCAAAATGGAGAAGCTGCTGAGAGGAAAGTGTAGATGCCGTACTGTTGGCAATAGCAAATGCTGGGTCTGTCTCTAGCACTCTGCTTTTCCGAAGGAAGTCCAGTAAATTTCCATGGGGGGCATATTCAATAGCAAGGTAAAGATATCCTAGTGAAAAATCAGATAGTTAATATATCACAAAGTAAAAGATAGTCAGTAATAGTATTTGGACACTTACACTACTGTAAGTAAAAAGGAAATAAACATAAAATAGATTGATGAGGAAATATCAAACAGTGTAACTCCCATGTGCAATAGAGAATTTAGAACTACTGATGAACTTAATTTCTGAAGGATTAATGTGGGCTTGTAGCTTCAACACCAAGTTTATTTGGCTTTTTAACAGAAAAGTTGCACAGAAAGGCCTGTTCATGAGCTGCTGTTTCTGTGGACTGTATGAACTATACTGTTTTGCTTTTTTTAAAAAAATGATTTTTTGAAGTACATGTATTCAATAGTCTCTTACCCCGGTGTTCACACGCTCCCAGAAGATTTATGATGTTGGGATGATGACCAAGTTTACAAAGGACTTCAAGTTCTCCAGCAAAGTCTCTGTGGTCATCTTTTGAGGCATACTCTGAAAATCAAACCAGCGTGCATTTATGTTTACCTTTGAACTGAATTTATGACCATATTGTTAATTATGAGGACTCTGGGCTGCCTGGGACACTACAGCTTCATCCCTAATAGAAAGAAGAAAACTCTAAGATACATTAATATTTACTGAAAAAAAAAATATGATTTTTCAATCAAAGGAAGAAAAAAGACAATCTAATGTCTGTAGCAGCTATCTGCAGAGAAAGAAAGCATTTTAATATATCACATCTGTCACTTCCCTTATTGCAGAATGTAAAATGTCAGAGCAGATCATATTGCAACTAGCTGCCTAAAAATCTTTCCTTTTGTGTGTTTTTGATTATTTCTGCCTGCATGCAGACCTTGGCTCTTTTTTTAATGGTCATCATATTTGAGTCTCTCCCAATTTGCCTAGATAGTAATGTAGCGAATTGCAAGAAAATACGTACATTCTTGCAGTATTCTATGTATTGTAGTTATTTCTGGAACGTGGCAGTCATGCCCAATGAATAAAAAGAAAGCAAGTGACCCTCATAGTGTATGCATTTATATAGATACATAGATATTTAGTTTGTGACTGGATGAGGTAAGCAAGACGAACAAATGCTGTGCCCCAAGGCTAGCTCTGTGCTCCTGTCTGTATCAAATGCATGTTTTAATGGATCCTCCTTTGCAAATAAGCTCACACATGAAGTTCATACCTATGAAATGCAAAACACACAATACTTAATGATATTAGCATTTAAAGAGAATGTAGACCAACTTGACAGAGCAGAAATGCAGTCTTTGCCAGAACATAAATCTTGGTCTAGTAACAGCCGATATAATGTCACTAGTAATTTTGAATATTTATTTTAGTGTTAGGAGAGGGCTACTAAGCACTTCTTAAGATAGAGGAACACTTGGAAAAAAACAACCGGGAGAGGTCTACAGTCTCAGGGTCTCTGATCTTTACTACCTTTCATCCTTTTAATCGCAGCATCCATGCGTAAGCCATCTTTCTTAATTCGTGCTTTCAAGACTTGTCCGAAGTTACCTTCCCCGATCACATCTTGAAATTTGATGTCATTCCATTCGAGAACTGGATAAATAGTGGGATCTGGGCTGTTTTTGGCTTTTCTGCTCAGAGTGAGAGTACCTGAGTTAAACTGTACAGCTGGCTCTTCCCTCTGTAACAGAGTTAAGCAAATGACATTAAGTATGATTTCTTCTTTACTGTGCAATAACATGCTTACACTCCCTGAATATGTGTGCTCACTTATGTGCACACACAGAGCCTGATCCATGTCCTGCTTATGCACGAGTGAGTACAACAGAAAATTACATCTACTTTAGACACTGGCTGCATCAAGCACTTGTGCCCAGATCCACAAAATTAATCAGGCTCCTAATTTATGCATAAGTACCTTTGTACATAGGCATCCTGAACAATTTTATAATTAATAAAGGTGAAGGAGATGGGCAAAAATTGATTTTAGATTAAAAAAAAATCGATAATTTGATAAAATTGATCTTAGAACCAGTTTTAAGTCTCAGGGTAAGATTCGTCTCTCTATTTGTCATGACTAAATTCTGTGCTAATCAGGCTCAGTAGGAAGACTGAGGAAAGAAGATGCAAGGAAAGAAAAGAGAGAGGAAACAGTCCTCCTCCATGCTTGATACATCTCTACTTCAGCCACACATGCCCAATAAACACTTCTTTGCAAAAAGTTTCGAGACAAAGAGCAGGAACTATTCTGTGTGGCCTCGGGACCAATCATCTTTTTGAATGAGCCTCCTGGTCCCCTTCTTAGGAAATAACATGTGTAGATCCAGTTGGAGGAGCTCTTTGGCCCAGCTTCATTCTCCTTCACAGGTTCCCCTTTGAAGTGAGAGATGGCACTGGAAAGCAGAATGTCGCAGAGGCTACAGCAGGATACAAGTATACAGAGAGAGAGAAAGAGAGAGCTCTACATAGTATTATAAACTTCAGCAATTTCCTCACTGCCAGAGCTGTGAAGTTGCTATTGACTGATCCCTGCTGTGCTGTCTGCAGGTTGAAAATATGTGGCAGATCAATCACTGCTGCTCAAAAGCAATGATTAAAAATATTGCAGCTTTCAGAACAGGGCATAATTTCATAGACGGAGAACAGGCTTCTCCATTCTGAATGCCTTGCTACTTGTCATACGCAGGTGCAACAAGACAGAAAAGAGAAGGATAAATTGTGCGTGTCTTTTTTCAAGTCAGGTTGTCTACGTCATAGCCTATAGGTATGCTTGCTTTAGCTCTGGGTCACTAGCAGAAAAGTTTTACAGCAACAGCACTAATTGCATACATGAAGAGAAGATTGTATTTGGAAAGGCCAAAGAAAAGGAAGTGAAAAAAAAAAAAAACCACAGGAAAAGATGGGGCAAAAATGATTAGCCAAAATGACAGAGGAAAGCTAGAAACCCACCACCACATTTTGGAAAGCCTGAGCCATTCTGCGCTGGAAGTTGGCTCGCTTTAACTGCAACATGATGAGAAAGGCCAGGAGAATTGTTACACAGGTCATCCCTGCAGAGCCAAGGATAGCAATGAGCAGCATTTTGCCTCCTTTTGATTCATATGGAGCTGTTGAGGAAGCACATAAAGAGTTCATCATTTCCAGCTAATTCTGAAAAAGCCATGAACAATGCACAGCTAAATACTCCCATCTTATAAACAGTGTAAAGACAGAGATATATCCCTTTGTTTTACAAAAATGTTGCAGACGTTGTATGCTCTGATTTTCAGATGTATGAGCACCTGCAGAGCAGAGCTGAGATCACATTCAGTCATCTAATGTAGCTCTGTTAATTTATGAGTTGTTGGGCACTTGCTAGAGAAAACACACAAATGTTGTATGTTGCCACTTCACCAATACCATGCAGTGAACTGAGAGTCAAATGTTGGTGCTGCTGTGTTGTATGTCAAAATTAAGAGCAAAAGAAAACTAAAAAAGTATATTGTGACTTTGTGCTTTAGCTAACTAGTCTATACCATTCGCCCTGGTTTGTGCAAGTCCAGCATGCTGGAATAACCAACCTTTAGTTTCTGGAAGAGTCTTCAGTTCAAAGGATGTGTTTGGGTTGCTCAAGCCGATGTTGTTCTGAGCATTAATCTGAACCTGGTACACAGTGTTTGGCTCAAGGCCCTTGAGATGGTATTGAGTAATGGTGGTGTTCTTAATGATAATGTCGATGTGATTGTACTCAGCCTTGCCATAAATTTTGTAGCTGATGATGATGGAGGAGATGGAATGACCCTCAGCAGTTGTCCAAGAGATGACTGAAGATGTGTCTGTGGTGTTAGAAAACTTGATGTTGTACGGCGCAGGAGGGATTCCTGAGAACAAACACACACACAAACTGTTGGAGTGCACATCCACCTCTTCTGCCTTCCCTCAGTAGGCCAAACACTTTACTCAGTGCTTTTGTTGTGCTAAACAGAAGAAGAATTTTGTTGACAAGCTATGGTAACTGAACGCAATTGTTTTATGAACTACATGCAGTCACCCATATTGCAATACTCCATACTTCCAGCAGAGGTTGGAGTATACCCCTGTCCTTGGAAAAAGGATATGAATGCTCCAAGCTGTGCTGCAAGGACAACATAATTGCTTTCAAATTAATGCAGAAAAGGCTAATTTACTTCTATACTGAATCATCATCCCCATGTGATTCCCAGCTTCCGTACCTTCACTGACGCAGGGAACAATTCCCTGTCAGGATACAGGCTGTTAGAAGGAAGGGAAATTGTTATAAATGTTTGACAAAATATCCCGAGTTGGAAGGGACTCACAAGGATCATCAAGTCCAACTCCTCAAATTTCCACAAATTTCATCAGAGAAACACCAGCAGAGGCAAGTTCTGGACTTCTGGACACACCCATGACTGCTAAGCTAAGTACCTTCTCCTGGGAAAAAGTACCCTTAAGTTTTATTTAGTGCAGTTTGGCATCAGAGCTCAGGATACTGCAGCGTCCCATGACAACCACTGATACTTCTTTTAATACATATAGGTTTCGTTGAGGGCTTCCTCACATGACCTACTGGGAGAAAGAAGCACACCTTTCCAGTGTATGGTATGGGCAGTGGCACCCGTCAGCAAGGCAAACTTCATTCTGATAGAGCATCTGTTTTGGCACTATGGAAGGGCACTACTCACACTCCAGAAATTCAAGCACAGACACTGATCTTCAGTGTAGCACACAACTACTCTTTGCACACAGGGATGTTTACCTTGCATTGTATCTTCTCTTCCTTCCTTAAATGCTGACTCTTTCTGTATTGACATAGCTGAATTGCAGGGTCTGAGTGGTTTTTTTTGGAGTTAAAAAAGAGCTTAGAGTATGGAACTCTGTGTGTTCATCATTACAAGGATGTGGATTCCCAAGCTTTCCATTTATTTTTCTCTTCCCTTTTTTTTTTTTTTTGTAAAACTCATCATCAGTTACTGATAATTTCCAAGGTAAGAATTTCTTTGAACACAGAGCTGTCTTAATAATAATAATAATAATAATAATAGCAAACACAACAAGTGGTCGTCAGGAACTGAGTGTTACCAAAACAAAGGATTACATTTAATGTAGTCATTAAGAAACAATCATTCTGGCTGCTGGGGGAAAGAGGAAGAATTAAATAGAAGGAAGTGAATCAGCTACTTACTGTCACTGAAAGTCCATGCATACAGATAGTTGCTCCATTCTCCTTGGGACCTGGTGTTCACCCGTACCCTGCACATGTATTGCTGTCTAGGCTCAAGATCTTTAATGATCAGAGTGGACATATTTCCTGGCACTTGAGTAATAACACTGCTCTCGTCACCATTGTCATTCACACTCTTCCTTTCCACTTCAACACGAATGTCATCCTCTGTCCTCAGAGTTAAAGGATGCCATGACAAATTCAGCGATGTCATACTTTTTGGAAGGAGTGTGAGACCTTCTGGTGGAGGAAGACCTTGGAGAAGCCACAATGAGACAGGGAACAACATTTCAAGTCTGGTACGTAAACTAAAATAGGGGTACCAGTTATTCCCAACCACTTGCCCTACCTTAGAGTGACAAAGGGCAATTCTCCCCACCCCCATACCACCCAGTTTGGCAGAAATTTGCTGTCTTGTTAGGTAATTCCTGGTGGAATCCTCATTTATTTTTTAAGTCGGTATTCAATTTTGGCTGTCTCCTCAGTAGTCTGAAAGCTTATCTGCATGTTCAGACATTTTAATTTTTAAAGTAAATTGATCTAATACTAAGTGAAAGGACTGACCTGGTATCAGAAGGAAGGACTGGCATGCAAAAGAAGTGATGTCTATCTCCAACTCTGCTGGTTAGTCAAGCAAAGTATGCATATTTTCCTTTCCCAGATCCCCCACCTTTAAATCAGGGAGAATAATAGCTCTGTCTTACATGTAGAGTGGTTTTCTTCACCTGTGGTTGTTTTTTTTTTTTTCCACTTTGCCTGAGATTATTTCAAAATGCTCTATGTATTTTTCAGGGAGCAGACCACAGAGATAACCCTTTTCTGTAAAGCCAAGATGATGACTTACCAAGCGCAGCTGTTGTGAAGCTAGCCTGTGGTCCAGGATGGCCTTCCCCACCTTCCCCTTGCCGACTTAGCTGAACACAGAACTGGTATTCTGTTTTTGGTTCCAGATTGTCCAGTCTTTTGGTTGTGCCTTTTACTGAGAACAAAAGAAGAAAGGAACATTAAAGCTATAGCCCACGCTGAAAAACGTTAAGGAAGAAAAGGTCTGGAAAATACTCCTGAAAGACTAAACATGGAAGGTAAGATACTCAGGCTCTTCTTTTGTTCCCAGTTCACCAAGATAAACTATTTTTTTAAGTATATAATATATATATTTTTTTAAGGTGTGCAGTGTAAGCCTGTAGTATCCGCTGGGTTCTGACCCGGCCCAAGGGATGTTTCCGCCCACCCTTCGAGTCAGAGTAAGACTGGTTAGTTAGGCAGTGTGTATGGTGTAAGCAGATCTTGGGTTACCGTGAATTAGCATAACAATTGTTTACTTGTTGGAATTCCTGTAACGTTTCTATAATATTTTAGACCTTGCCTAAAATGTTAATGCGGTCATCTCACTCACAAGCAGGCTTCCCTTTACCCATACCCATACATATTTAGGTAAAATATTTGTCTCAGTGGAGGGCACAATAGACGTGAAGGAAGATAGTAGATACTTCAGGACAACTCCATACTGCTCACTGCTTTTAAAAACCTGGTATTTGCATATGAGTTTTCAACATCTGAGCCCAGCATTGAGTACTGTTTATCTTAGGGCAGGAGGGGGGAACATTTTGGTTACTGAAAATTGAATAAACACTTTCAACCACTGTTGGTGTACCACACTCACATTAATATTATACAGTACTGTATGACATGGACAGTCATAAAAGATCTAACTTTTTTGGGTTGCAGAATCTTTTGAATCTAGGTCAAGGGAAGACACCAGGTTATGTTTCAGTATGTACATGAAGTTTGTGTTCGAGAGAATTAGAGAATCTTACCTTCCACGGACATCCAGGACTGATAACGCTTTGCTGGCTTGTACAGGAGTTTTGTTGACACAACAGGTCCATCTCCAAGATGTAACTCAGCATTGATATCAATAATGAGAAAATTATGTCCACTGTCTGTCAGCCTTGGGGCATACTGTGGCACAGGAGGAACTAAACGAGAATACAAGTATTATATCAGCCTTTTAATTCCCTACATCTGTAAAACTCTGGTATCTTCCTAGACCTACAAGAAAATGGGAGATGCTCTTCCAAACTCTTAAAAAGTAGACGGGGTTTAGCCCCTAAAGCTGACAGTTTAGATCTTAAAAAAAAAAGAAAAACAACAACTTGGCTGTTCTTTTAATCCTTACCATCACACTTCTTTCCCCCCAGTATACTTAATTAGGGTGCTGCTTGTAACACGCTTCTGTTTATACTCTGACTGTAGATATTTATTCAGACATTTTCCTGCAGTGCAAGAACGGAAAGCCTTGCCATGTTAGAGTATAAAGCTTGTTTTAAAAATAAAGAGGCAAAGATATTTGAAAAGATTTATGCTCTTACCTTTAACTGTAACTTGAAATGGTTTCTCTGCCATTCCCGCTACTGTCTGCACACTGCAGACCCAGGTTCCTGTATCACGGGGCTGGACTCGATTAATTGTAAACATAGCTTCAGAGCGATTACTGGTGACAATTAGGGAAGGCTGAAATAGCAGAAGACATGGGCCTGAAAAGTGTGGGCATTAAGGAATGTTCCCATGCCACCTTTCTCACAGTTTAGGAATTCAACTAGGGTTTAGTGATGTCAGTAGAGAGGCTTTATAGAGGTCAGTTCCATAGACTCATATATACTCCAGTCAGTGAGTCTGCTCCTATAGTTGAGGAAGCTCACGTGGTGACTGGGTTTGATCGTGTATCTCATTTCTTTCTCTTTAAATCAAAGGCTGTATTATTCCTTTTTTCAACATTTACATGGTGAACATAACGTCAATATACAATGTGGATTCAATAATAGAAAAATTATTAAAAAATATTTTAAAAAATAGTTGAAAATTGAAAAATAAATAATCACATAAGTATTTCAGAGACAAAGATTAATTTCTACTCTATTTAGTAATAAATTTTACATTTTACCAGTTAGTCATAGAGGAAGAGCATAATTAAAATTAATTTACCGTTATATATTTCAAAGTACAATTTACCATTTTATCAAAAAATCAAGATTTCTTTCTCATTTTCAAGAATGTCCTCATGATCTGATTTACTTGTTGAACAGTTCCTAGCCTATGTGAGAGCCATTCATCTAAATTGCTTGCTTTTTATTATTTTTGTTGGTTTTTTTTTTTTTTTTTGCTAGCCCTGTAGGTCATGTGGATTCTAGCAATGTTTTAAACTTTTTGAAACAGGAACACAGTAAATAAAGAACAGCAAACAATGAGTAACGTGATCATCTAAGAATACTGAAATTTCATGTGATGCTTGAAAAGCACAGTGTGCATTAACTACAGATAAAGTCAGCAGAAATATCAGAAATAACAGGAAGCAATTAATCAGGAGCCTTACCCTTAAGACAGTTCCATCTTGCTTCAAAAGTTTAAATTCTTCAGATTTAGGAAGTGGTATTCCAGTAGCTATACAAAAAGGCTTGAACTCGACACCAGAATTGAGTTCCACAGGATCTAGTAAGTTTTCTATCTGAGGTGAAAGATCTGCTGAACCTACAGAAGACGTATAGTATTCTAATGTCATCCTTCAAACAGAACTTTAAAAAGGCAGCACCAAACACATTTAGGCATATAGTGCACATGCACACTGGAAAGCTTGTGCAGCATAGGTATCTGGTCCTCCCTTCACTTACTTGAGCATACCCAAGGATAAAGCTAACCAAGTCAACACTGTTATATCAGAGTAAATAGCATCTGAGAAGAAACAACCCTTCTATCCGTTCTTCTTTTGTTTCCCCTTCCCTTCCCTCTCTTTCTTGCTCTTTTTGATATTGTAAGCACACACATGCCAGTTATGGTAAAATCATGCACACAATTTTCAATTTTCAATTTGCAATTACTGTTTGCTCTCCATTATGTCTTTTCATAAGAGCAGTGGGATCACAATGGTGTAATTTGGCTGGTTGGATCATGGCTTTATTTCTCTGCTTGTTTTTGTGCTTGAAAGCTTTTACAAGTTAACAATAGATTTGTCACTTTTATTTATCAAGCAGAAATGATAGTTGCTGAGTGCACTTCCTAAAGTATTGTATGCCAACCTTGCCTGAATCCAAAGAGATTCTGGATGAAGTACATTCAGCTTTGCAAGTTTAACTCTGTCTCAGAGAGACAGGGCTGCTTCAAACTCTGGGGTAGTCCTGGTGTCTCAGTCATCAATTTCAGATCGTGAGCCAGGTGGTATAGGAGTGTATGCAGCTGAATAAGAGGTATGTAATGATAAAGTAGCATGAAGCTATCCAAAAGCTGATCACGCAGGTAGGATGTCCAGCTCCTTTGGATAATTGGGTAAAATACTAAGGTCAGTGGCAAAGCCTACAGAGTAAGGACTGGAAATCTACCTCTAATGAAAGGAAGTCACAGAATCACAGAATGGTTGAGGTTCCAAAGGACCTATGGAGATCATCTGGTCCAACCCCACTACTCAAGCAGGGACACCTAAAGCAGGTTGCCCAGGACCATGTCCAGATGGTTTTTGAAGATCTCCAAGGAGCGAGACTCCACGGCTTCTCTGGGCAACCTGTGCCAGTGCTTGGTCACACGCACGGTAAAGATTTGTTTCCTGATGTTCACAGGGAACCTCCTGTGTTCCAGTCTGTGCCCATTGCCTCTTGTCCTGTCACTGGACACCTCTGGAAAAAGCCTGGCTCCATTTTCTTTGCACCCTCCTGTCAGGTATTTATACACATTGATAAGATTAATTCAAACCTTCTTTTCTCCAGGATGAACAGTCCCAACTCTCTCAGTCTTTCTTCATAGGAGAGGTGCTTCAATCCTTTCATCAACTTTGTGGCCATTTATAGGCTGTTTCCATTATGTCTAGGTCTCTGTTGTGCTGGGGAGCCCCTAACTGGACCCAGCACTCCTGGATGGCCTCACCAATGCTGAGTAGAGAGGAGGGATCACCTCCCTCAGCCTACTGGTAATTCTTTGCCTAATTTAAGCAGCAGATATAAGTCTGCTGGAAGTCAGCTGTAACTGCAGCATACAGGCCTATAAAATGCAGCATATGGGGCTTAAAAGCATTGCATTGCAATAAAGGTATGCACATTTGTCCGGGCCCTTGGAACACAATTGACAGTGTAAGGATACCAGCCTGAAGTAGAAATGCTATACCAGCATGAAGATCTGTTTCAGTTACACTGGGGAAAAGTCATTTACTACCGTGTTACCTTGCTTTACCTTCTTTTTCACATTGCAGACCATGCCATCCGAGAGAGCAGATGCAGCCCTTAAATCTGTCGCATGTCCCTCGATTGTGACAATTACATCTGAGTTTGCAATCTGACCCATAAAAACCAGGTTTGCACTCTGCAAGTACACATGTTTCCAGTTAGTGTAAAGGTACTAGATAATGTCTTCCATTAGTTTTCAATTTCATGCATGAATTCTCCAGTAGGGTTTACTTCTCTCAGTTGGAGTGAGTTTGAAACTACATGTAGCAGCACTAAGTCATCCACAGATGATGTTAGTTCCCTTCTGTATTTCATACGTGCAGCACATTAAGGACTCTTCACCATTCCCCATTTTTTGACGATACCTTTATCACATTCCAGTCCCATCCATCCTGTGGCACAAGAACAACCATATGGATCTGGTAGACAGAACATATAGTTTTTGCAGCCATAGTTTTCTTTACAGGTCTCTTCACATGTTTTGCCAAATGTATTGGCTCCACAAGCTATTGAAGGGAAAGAGGGAAAGAAAGATCCAAGAGCACTAATTTTGCAAAATGCAAAATACTTCCAATGATACAGCTTTAGGCAACAGAAAACATGAATTAAAATGAAAAAATAACATTTTTACCATGCAGATACTAGATCTGTTAACTTCCATAACATCTTAAGCCACTGCTGCACTAATGGTAAATTCAGGCAGCTGAAACAAACATTGCCTTCTGCCATATAAGAATCCATCATCGAAGCATCCATTGCTTTGTATATTTGGGTATAGAGCTTCAGCAATAAACCCTCTTTATATGTCTTTCTAATATAGAATGGACAGACACTGCCATGAAAACCAAATCTCCTTCTTAGAGGTCAGTGCATATGAAACTGCTGAAGGCTTTGCTTCTCTGCTATGGTCAGTGCTTAATTAGAGCGGTTCAGGTGTCAGCTATGCCAATAGCTTAGTTCTAATATTTGCTGCACTGCAATTTTGTCAGAATATTAAGGTACACATTTAGCATTGTAATCATGTGTTGCTTGGAGAGATCAGTGTGCAATGTGCTCCCACTCCAGTTACTCTAGAATCCAAACTAATTGTCATGGACACAGATACGCACAGACAGACATAGGCTGTTGATATGCCCCTCCAGAAACAAGTGACTCTGTGAGCAGGTGGCAGCTTTTTCAGAAGTAGCCTGGGAATCTCTGGCACAGGGCTTCATTTCCCAGTGCCATTGTATGCTGAAGATCTCATAGTCTATCATGCATTTAGCAGTCAGTCAGCAGCTTCAAGCATGCTGATTTCAGAGGAATTGGAAACATTTGTCTTAACTACAAGAATAGCTATACTTATTCAGGGTTCATCTCACCCAACACTGTCCTGTCTCCAGCACCAGCTGTTAATGCTATAGCTATAAAGAGCCAAAGAGGGCTAGTGTATTCTGCCAACTTCTATTACTGAGTACAAATTAATAAGCAAGCTGCGAAAAGAATATTTGCTTACCTTTCTCACATGTTTTTCCCATAAAACCTGGAGGACAGATGCATTCCCCAGTATCTTCATGACAAATGCCATTGTTCATGCAGGAAGGGCAGTGGGAGCTACAGGAAGGGCCCCATTTCTGAGCTTCACATCCTTTTATGCAAAAATATAATGACATATTTGCTGTCTTCTTGTTTAATAACCAGTCAAGCAGTAAAATAAATGAAAGTATGATCCACGTGCCCCCCACCCCAAAATGCTGGCCAAATTACCTAACGTAAAGAGTTACTTTTTTCATTGTGGAAGCGTCTGTGTTTCTGCAGAAGATCTGCTGTATAGTACAGAGTAACACCACATAATATTTTCAAAGAAGGAACTGCAGAAGTCTTCCTTTTTTGAAATCAGAGGTTGAAATTTTGAATTTTTTTTTATTTTGGGAAAGTAAGTTTGGAAGTTGGCAAAGATGTTATGTTTAATATTTCTGTTCTTGTAGCAGGGATCTGAGACCTACAAAAGCTCCAGGGTTCACCTTGAGCTGGCTGCACCAACAGTGAGCCAGCAGGTCCAAGCTTGGCATCACTGGCATTATATCAGCGCTTGGCAAGCCATGATTTTTTCTGTAGCGGTATTTTTCTTGAAAGTTCATTAGACCAGGTTCACCTCTACTGTATCTTTATTGTCTTCACTGGGCCTTTATAACAAGGATCAACCAACTAGTGACATGTTTCTGGAAAAAAATGGACTAATAGCAATCAGTTTATATGTCAGTTTTAAAGCCTGTCATGATTTGCTTTCACACTTCATAATTTGAAAAGATTCTATTACCTTTAATCCTGCCAGTGAGAGTTTTGCTACTGATTTAAAAGAAGCAAAACTTAAGCTCTAAACTTCACTACAGGAGTGTATGACCTCATCATGCAAATACTTAACCTATCCCTGCAAGATACAAAATTCACTGAGATGCTTTTGAAATTAGTGGGAGCTGAGAGGACTATGTAGTTTTCAGTATTTGATTTGTAACAATGTTTTAAACATGACAGAAGGTGACCTTCGTGACTTCCTCTATTGTAAAACTAGGACTGAGAAGATGACAAACTGTAAAGTCCTGAAGTAAGCTCACTAAAACTGGAGTAATCTAGTTAATTAAATCTTGGGACAGCTTTTTCAGATTTCATCGTGCATTTAATGAGTCAACATGGTAGTTAGAGCTCTATCTTCTTCTCCCAGAATGAAATTATAAAATGTATATACTTAAAAAACAAAAACAAAAAACCAACCACTTTGCTAAAATCATCAATCTCTGTCTGTAATACTAACTCAAAGAAAGTCAGAACATGTGTTTGAGCAGTGATCCCTTCTCTTTATTGTTAGTGTGCTCCCTATGACTCTCCCAGACTATACCCAAGGGGTTTTCCCATTAGGCAGAATGGACAAGGCTTTTGACCTGTTCCAAGGCAAGGGGGAGAATTTATGGGCAATAGATGGGCAAGTCTTCTGCTGTGCAGCTTGGCGTTAGAGCAGTGAACAGACCTTGGACCGTTTTATTTAGTAAGCTTGCCATAGCTTCAGAATCCAAATGTGGGGCATTAGATTGATTCATTTGCAACTCCTGGAAGTATCCTATGGATGTTAGCAAGTAAAGTATGTTTTATTATCACAAACATTTCCTCTATAAGGTAAGATATTTTAACAGCCATTTATTTGCACACATCAGTTTTACATTTCAATTCAAGTTAATAGAATATAATTTCCTTTATATCTGATGAAAATGGGCATAGCAGCATGGGCTACAAGACATCTAGAACACTTAATGAAAAATAGCCATTTGCATTTTGAAGTGGTCTAGTTATCCACTGGGAGTTGAGCTTTAATGGATAACTGTGGCTATTTTAAACAAACTGGGGTAGTTTGTGAAATTGCAATAGTATATGCTTAAGATTATCTTAGAATAAACGGAGTTTTGATATAGCTTACCGTAGAGAACAGAGACATTTTAAAATTTCTATTTTGTGCTCATATCCACATCGTATATTCATGAGAGACCCTATGCAACCTTCTTTGTTCATACTTGCTTGAAATTTAAAAAGCTGGGTTGCTGAGAAAAGAGCTGTCTCTCTTGGCAATAGCTAAGATGAATTGAACCTAAATCTGAAGTTTTTCTCTCTCAGCTGCTTAAAGCATTATCAGCTTATGCCAAAGATTGTTGGGGAAGATTTTCTTCTGACGTATCTGATGGCAGCTTATGCCAAGAAAGATTTTGGCCCTTATTTGGACACAGTATAAATTTCATGTCAGATTCATTACAACATTAAACAATTAATCATTAGCACACATTAATGGAACTTACGTCTTACAATAAGCCTTGTGTAAGCAGAAGTAAAGAGGTTTCCTCCTATATATCTGGCAGAGTAAACCCCTGCGTCCTGTGGTTGAACTTGAGGATAGGAGACTTCCAGCTCGCCCGGCACCTCATGCCTGGGCACAGAGTGAATGAAGGAGCCTGGGGAAGGAGCACACAGATAGAGCAGACAGAAGTTATTCACCCTTTACAGCCAGAGTGCGGTCGAGCTGGTTACTGAGGAAGGACAGCAGGGATGAACTAAGCAGCAGAATATATTCATTAGTTACCAATTTGCTGACAGCTCTTCAGCTGTGCTAGTACTTGGTAACTGGAGAGGTACAAGTGACAACGAAGCTGGATCTTGAGATGTAGTAGACAAATGGTGCAGACAACTTGGGGTTAAACTCTGCTTTACAAGAACGTTGCTGGGAGTCTTGTGGCTAAAAGTGTTCCTTTTGGTCCTTGGCATTCCCTGAAGTGAGGGGACTCCCAGAAGGAGCCCTAGTGTGGCTGGAAGGAGTCAAACAGCAAATGCTAGCCGGGTCCCTTTTAATCTCAGTGGCTCAAAGATTTACTTAGCAGACCAAAGCAGGAAGACAACAGTACAGCTATATCTTTTCTTCCCAGACTTAACATGTTTCTGTCTCTTCTATTTTTTTTTCACCACAACAGCTTATCTGTGTTATTCTAGGTTTGCTGTAGTCAATCATACATGCTTGCTAAGTAAGGCAATAACATTTAGTCTTCCCCCTACCCCTCTGGATCACCGAGTAACAACAGTTGAACATTGGTTGCTGTCAAAGAGAAGCTGTACCCAGTGCACTTCAGGACCCCTGGGAGTCCTCCCACCCCCATCTGTTAGAGCAAGGCTGCTGCGGTCTGCTAATGCCAGTTCTGGCCAGCCATCACCAAAACATACATGCACGTGCTCACACGCACAGACAGGACAAAGCCAGCCACCAACACAGCGACAGAGGGGAACGGTGCCTTTGGAGGTACTGCATGCGCGCAAGCACAGGACGCACAGACACGTGAACAACCCAAACAGCCTGATCCTGCTCTCACCTGGCAGCTCGTCAGGCTTGCTGGCAGATCTCATGCCCTCACACACCCAGAAGTGGGTCTCTCCAGTAGCTGGCTCTTAGAGCTCGTGCCCTACGCTCTGGTTAGCCTGACTTGAAGCTCACTAGTGCCACACACGGACAGACAGATAGACACACAGACAGGTCCCCGCCGTAACTGGCCTTAGACACTTAGTGTCTCCAGTAGCTAGCCCAGACTTATCAGACCCTTTGACCCCAGGTACGCATTTCCAGTTGCAAGGGGTCAGTCCTGTTGTGCTACCTGCCTTCTGGTCTGGCCTGAAGGTCACTAGCAGATTATACACAGGCACGGTGCAGAGAGCATACTCATGTTGAATAACTAGGAATACATTTTAATAAGATTGGACCAACTGTAGTGCAGGACTGTTGCAGACAAGTGTGCTGGCCCGCAGCTTGCACATGTGCAAGTGGTGCCTTTTACCTGCCCCTGCGCCTTTCTCCCATGCTTGTTCCTTTCCAGTTCACTTTGATCCCTCCCTTTCTCCCCTTTGGCTCTGTCCCTAAACATGCCGTTATTTCACACATTCACAGTCCCCCTTGATCATCCCGTAATAAGTTTGCCCCTTCCCCCCGAGACCCGTGGTAATCCTGCTCCCCCTTCTTTATCAGTAACAAAGCTCTGGCTGAAGCTCCTCAGGGCTTTGTGTTGCTCCCTCTGTGGCCCCTCAGCAGCTGGAGAGCTCTGGCCTTCGATGTTGTCCCTGTTATCTGCTGGTCCTTAGGGTTTGTGCGTCTGGTTATTTATTACTTCTCTTGTTCCTTGTCTTAGTCTTTTATGCTGAATGACCATTAACCAGATGGTACTCTCAAACCAAATGCTCGTATGTTCTATATCTCCTTACATTTACGCTGATAATGAAACCTGGTAAGGAGTCACAGAGCTTTTCTTGCTTTGCTGAAATCATTTACAGGCTAAAGATAAGCAGGACCTTTACTGGCTGGGATCATACTATCTAGCAGTCTAATTTCAGGCATCCTAGAAACATAAAACTTTGTTGAGTATCACTGTCAAAACAGCAAAAAGACTTTCAGTCAGATAAGACCATGACAACACCTAACAGATCTTCAAGGAAATAGGGCAAAAGAAAGAGAATGCAAGGGATTATTTCTCAAGCTGTTTTGTTTGTTTGCATGTCTTTTGAGTTACAGTCTGCAAACAATGTTGACAGCAAAGTATTAAGAAAGCCTTATTCTAACATTGTGCTAGCAAGGTTCAGTTTTTTTTTTTTGTTTGTTTGTTTTTTTTTCTGGCTCATTTTCCATGATGGCACAAGTTATACCAATGTATCAAAGCAGTTTTGTTTAACAGAACGGTTCTGTTCACTGGACAACCTTTGTGAGGGTCTGCAAGGGGGAACTGTTACTTCAAATGACCAAAGTGAAGGACAGCAAGAGTTAAATATATCAGGACAAGCTTTTTCTATTCTCTGCCAGGTGCCATATCAGGAATCCTCCAGGATGATATTTCAGCTGCAGTCTCAGGTGGAGGACTTGACCTACTGTCCAGAGTAAATTTGAGGCTTTTTGCCAAATTTCCAGTTGGAGCCCCAGCTAGGGCAGCACCAGGATGTAAACACTCCTGCTCCAACATATCAGCTGGTACTTGTATGGGAAAATGCTGACAAGGGGGTCACAAAATTTCCTTGGGGACCCTGAAAGGACAAGTGATGGCAAACTTTTTCCCTGTGCACTGTCATAGCTGAACCTCTGAAGAGTTAAGAAATAGATCTTTAATAAACTCTGCTTGGCATGTTGCCTTTTCTAAAAGACACCTTAGTTTTATTCCCAGCCTGCAGAAGGGAGCTCTGAGTATTCAGTAGCTGGAGCTGAGGCTGGGGCTGCATACAGTCTTTTCCAGTGTGCTGGCGTATACTTACTCCCTGTTTCCTGGTATCTCACTGTAAGCTAGACTATCAGTAGACAAAGATGGACCAGAATGTTACCTGTGCTTTCCACAGCTAGAATTTGTTGACTTTTAACTTTCTGATTAAATATGATTGCACTGTGAGTTTTAGTGACCTACATTTCTACAGGAGGTAGACAGCAAACTGCACTTATTTCCAAGTGCTGAGCAGTAGCAACTTGCAGCTGAGCATTGAGTTACATGTGATTTAGGTGCTATGTTAGATAGAAAAGATGGTGTCTTAAATTTTACTAATTTTTGTAGTTGAATGAAATAAGGATTAGATTTTGTTAGCAGTTTTTCCTTTCTAAAAGCAAGTTACTAGTGCTTAATTCCTTAGTCTAAAGAGCATTGCAGAAGTTAAATGGCCCATAAAAGCTGTTTGAAGAGGGAATGGTATGCACTTGAAAAGCAGTAGAAATGCAAAGAGAGATGCAGTAAATAAACCTTCACAGGAAAAAAAATGCTAAAATCAGACAGGCAAAGGTATGAGGAGTTAGGGAAAAAAGGAAAAAGGAAAATGAGAAACAGAGCAAAAATGTAAATAGAGAATTTGGCATTCTGGTGGAAGAGAAATAAATAGATCAATTTCAATATTTAGATACAGCAAATGGTTCCTTTAGGGAACATTAGATGCATGAGGAATTATGCCTCGAAGAATGTGACAGGTGGCTAAGACAATGATAGTAGGAAGAGAAGAGGTTAATTACCATTTTTGTAGATCACTGCATCTTCCTCTTTTGCTGCCATTCTGATGAAGGAAATATTCACATGCTCTCCCTTGTTTGCTGTAACAGTTAAGGCCACAGGGTGGAATGAAGCTAAAAACAGAACAGGACATAAGTTTGGGATAAATAGCAGCAGTTATTATCTCTACCTGTTCTCCGGGCCGGAAACTGAGAATGGTTTTCAACATGATCCCCACTCAGATTCTGATGTTTAAATTGCCTTATTGCACATATTGACTATTTAGCACCAGCCATCTCTATCCTATGTTTTGACAAATACAGAAGACTCACCTCTGAAACTCAACCTGAAATAACAGACTGCCACTAGAATCTGGGGCATGGAAATAAAAAAAGAAAAAAGAAAAAGAAAAAAAGAAAGAAAAAATAATTTTGGCTGAGTTATTGGAAACACTTTCTAACTAGGAGCTCCACCTGGCTGTAAAATGCTTGCCTAAGTTTCTTCATCCCTTGAGACATTTTTAAAGCAGACTAGATAAAGTACTGGAAAATGTATTGTAGAGAACAAGCAACCATTGGCAGACAAATAGGCTGAGTGACTCAGTTCTTTTCTGGTTCAGCTTTCTGATGCAGAACAGCTGAGGCAGATCAGGATATTGCAGTCATGTAGGGGCTGGGGGAGAGGCAGTAAGATAGAGCAGCCCATGCTTGTGTTTGTTCACCACAGTGTCTATAAATGCTGAGAGTGTTAGCCTGCACTGAGAACAAAAGAAGAAACTGTATTCAGTGTTATTTTTACCAAAATATTCTCATCTGAAAATGTGACTTAAATAAAGTAGAAATTTTGTGGGAGGAACTTTCTAGATCAGTAGTATTCTTCAATTTTCCAGTGGGTTTTTCAACTGGAATTGTGTTCAACTTTAATTATTGAATTAAACTTTCAATTGTATTTTTCAGTTTCCAGGTAAATGGAAATTCATTTTCCAGCTCAAAGGTATTTTTATGTGTTTGTTTCTCGTTCTTGATTTAAGAAGAAGAAGATAGAGGGATTTTCACAGAATTTTTGTCTTTTACTTATCATTACCAGTGAAAGAAAGATCAAAAACCAATTGGGGTAGAGGCAGAAAAATCTCAAGAAACTGTATTTTTTGTAACCAGTGAAATGTTCATTTTAATTGAACTATATTACTTTGAAATAAGTTAAAGATGCTTCCTTTCTTTTAGCTGGAAATTTTCTAGGGAAAACTGAGTTTTTTTAGAACAAATTCAGATTTTCTGATAGTTTTAGCTCCGAGTTTTTATGACGTACTGTTATTAACATGTCATGTGTCAAAAAAAATAGGCAATTTTCTGATTTTTTTCTAGAAATTGCCTTATTTCTAAAATTAGGCAATATTAATTTCAGCTCTATATTTTATCGAGAACATTACATCCTTGTACTCTTCTTTGTACAGTGCCCAGGGATGTGAAGCATTGATTTTCACTAGCCCCTTTTCTCTTTCTGCTTTTGAGGCTGTTTAGCCTCAGAGTTCCTCCTGTGCATACTCCTTTTGGGTAAGTCTCTCCTGCATCTTGTTTTTGTTCAGCTCATGGGAGCCTGGTGCTGCTGCCACCTTCTTTGCCAGCAAGGTGTGTGGGACCTCTCCAACAGAAGGACTCACCTAGGCCTCAGCTGCAAGGGATCGATCCAGAGTTGTTCATGCTCCTGGTTGGCTCTGTGATTGTGTAGGTTCCATTTTTATTAAAGTCACATTCACTTCACGGGATATTTTGTTTAAGGAACGCATATGCAAGTTAGTACAAACTGCTAGACAATCATAAAGATTTCCATTTATCTACAATCATGCCTCTTTTTTGGTTCACTTTTAGAAAACTATCACGGAAGTATACTTTGGTTCTTGCCAATGGTTGCAGAAAACAAATTTGGAGTCCATGGATGAAATTTGGTTGCTAATAAATACAGAAGGATAGGATCAGAAAGCAGAGAAAAAAATTCTGAACTAACTTCCTGTTGTATTCTATATGTAATGGAGCTGTTAGAAAACATCAGGTAGATGCTGCTTCAAAGCTTATATGAGGCTATAACGGTGTTAGTATCTCCAGAATAATATTTTGTAAAATCTGAGGGAAAAAAAAAATAAAGTAGTATTCCTGCAATATGTGAGGAAAGAACATTTTAATACTTCCATTTAAGAATGGCATTTTAATTTAGAAATAAAAATGTTTGTGTTATGTTATGTGATATAATAATAATAAAGAAGGAAAGTCTGAGAAAAAATGAAGACATTTCTATCAGTCCAAGCCAGCCTTTCTCCCAGAATTTTCTTTCCTTGTGAATGTTGACATTTAAAAGTTTTATTTCTAATTGGAAATAAGAGTAATATCAAAAACTCAAAATTCTTTGCAAAATAGAACTTCCGTCCCCAGCACAGTTCTAATGTTTATGCTCTGAGCCTCTGGCACATGTTTTCACACCTTTCTCTGTAAGTGCTATTCAATTAATTTCAGCAAGACTGTTCCTGCATGGTACCTAGCGCACACATAGTACAGCAGGAATCTGTTGAGCATCTGCCATGTTACCTAGGCACTGGTATCTCAACTTATATCTTAGAGGAACAGAGAATTCTAATGTAGAATAATGAAATAAATTTTCATTAAAAACAGGAAAACAAAAACAGAAAGCAGTACCAACTTTTGTCTGCTCCTGAGTTAGAAGTTATTTGTGAATAACAAATGCATGGTGAAAATTGTGATCTATTTAGGAAAAGAAAATTCAACAGCTTTCCCAAAAGTGAATGGTTAGTTACAAATGATCCTGAGTGTTTTAGTTGTAGTGGTTTCTGGACCAAATTTAGTGAAGTATTGCTAATTGTTTTAACAAGATATTAAACTTTTGTATTCCCCTTTTCTTTTCTTTGTATGTTGTTTAGCTTAACCACAAAACTTTTTCTTCACAGTATTGTTGCAATGGAAAGGAACCCACGGTCCCTAGTAGGCTCAGTTCCAAAGTATTTTTAGACCATGACTTGTATTTCATGATTTCACATCTCGAGTGTGCCAATTCCTTATAGAGACATAATGAACTGTGTTGCAGGGCAAGTGCTGTAATGTTCTTTCACTGGTGTTTCCATTATTGTCCCCTTGCCTGCTCTGGAGTGTTTCTGTGGGAGAAACTCAACATATATATGGAAAATACATATTTATTGTGTAGAGAAATTGAATAAATTGTATATGACTAGATGCAGGGCAAGCTATATAGTGTTCTATTCTGGGTATGTGTGCTATATATAGTATAATAGTTACTACCCGTATATATAAAAAGCATAGTCTGTTCCTTCTCATTGCACCTGTGAATATTACATGTGTAACCATAATACTAAAATATTAAAAAAGGCAGGAGAATGGACTCCTTACTTTCAGAATGGTGCATGTGTAGAGTAAAACAGGAAAACAAATCTGTTATCCTTCGTATTATACGGCAAAAGTCTTCAGTGTATCTGCATATCTCATAACAGGTACATAATTAGGCAGACGGCTGCTCCCACTGCCATAAAGTCAGTGGGGCTACCCAAGTGATTAATGCTCAGTGAGTGCTTCAGTAGCTTCTTGGCCTAAGGCTGTAAAACAGTGGCTGGATTTTCAAAAGTGCTGCTCCTTCCTGTGTCTTTTGTGTTCTCAGTGAGAAGCTGCACATTTCAACTCTTGCTCAATTTTTGGTGTTGGATAACATGTTCTGCCTTTAAAAATTATTCAGACAACAACAGTAAAGGGCAAAAAGGCCTGTTTTCCAACTACAGATGCTTTGCCAAACCGCACAGTCCTTCACTGACCTCTTCTTCCTCTTTCTGTGGACTTAACAGCTTTGAGAATGTCTGTCATGCCTCTTTCTCACCCATCTAGCCTGATTAGATTATATGTGTTCACTAGTGAGTTTCTAGCTCAAATTTTGTTAGTCAAGCTTTTGCAAGGAAAATCTGAGAAATAAATTCAAACCCAGAAATGATTCACAGAAGCCTATGTACTGCTGACATGAAAGCTGTGTTGTTTCTGGTTAGAACAACTTCTTCTTGTTCTTTTGTTAGAACAACATAGGAAGCTCTCAAAGTTTGATTACTTTAAGTTCTCTGCTTCTAGGTGCACAGATACTGTCTGCAGAAAACTGATTGATTCAAAGACACTCGTCCATACATGAAGGTTGCTGTACATGGCAGCCAGAGATGTGCTCAGCTCATCGGCATTCTGCCGGAGGCAGGGTCAAGTTGAAGATGTCATTCCCTCCTCCAGAGCTTTCCGTGAGCTGTTATCTTATGTCCTTCTCCCCACTGCAGCCTCCTTTGAAATGACAGAGTTGTCCACCCTACAAATGAGGTGCACACTCAGAGCTTTCTTGGTGACTATCCCAAACCTTCAAAGACTGCATTGGGTCAGAGAAGACACAAGCCAAATTAAAATGTGCTTGTCCTGCCCACCTTTCTTGGAACATTCTCATACTAAAAGAAACAAATGGACACCAGCTGTAGCTCAGACAAAAGAAAAATCTCTTTTTCTAAGTTGACTGTATAATTTTGGGAGATACCAATAATGATAGTTCCTCTTACTAAAACCTTTGAAAGACAAAAAATGTCAACTGTCCTCACAGCCCAGCTGCCATGGTGTAAAACATTATCAATACAGTATATTGTGCTAAAATCAGTTGAAGTTTTGAAAACTTAATTTGCTTCAGGAAACTAGCCAAATTTTCTTACATTTTTCTGTAGTTTATGGTGATCTCTGTGCTTTAGAATTTGGCCTATAAGTCTAATTTTAATGGCCAGAGTACTGGTCCTTGGGAATCCCACCTTTGCGCCCCTCTATCTCCCTGTCATGTTTACTTTTTCTAGTGTGCATAACCTTACAACCAAAACCAAATCAAAAGCGAAATATGTACTGGATTTTTGTGAATATCCTTTTCAGATTCAGAGAAACTTCTCTGGAGTTTCTTTCCATTGTTGTGCTGGATTGTTTTTTTTTTTTGTACTGACACAGGCTATGCAAATCGTAAATGTCTGATGTGTAGTTGTACTGAACCATAGGGCAGTTATTTTCCAGGTTTAGGTTGCCGATTAAAAAAAAAAAAGGATAGCAATGTTTGGTTGTCTACATCTCAGACCTGTCAAGATTGGAAGTGTATTCATGTTTAGAAATGAAGGGGTCTAGAATACGAAAAACCCAGTGAAGGCGTTTGCATGTGTATTATTTCATGGCACCACTGAGGCATTAGCACCTGACTTTGTGTTCCTGGCAGCAGCCAGATACAGGCAGAGACCCACTGATGTCTGACTCTTTCCACGAAGAAACGACTAGCAGTTGTCTCTGCACTTTAGAAGAAAAACAGGGACTTGAGCCCAGTCTGGTTTTGTTGACTCCAGGCGGCCTTGCCTGCTCTGGAGCCACTTTTGTGCCCACTTCTGTTAACCAGAGATAGCTGCTGGTGTGCACGCAGTGACATGCAAAATTCAGGTTTGATCCCCGAGCAGTACCTCCCAGCGGCATCTTCGTAGTGTGTATCCTTGTCACCTCATCCTTGAGTTTCCCTTCACAGTAGTATGCTCCAATAGTTTCACTGGCCTGTTCCCTTTTCCACACCACCGTTTTGGCTGTTGCTCTCTTGGAGTCTTCGCTAACTTCCAGCGGCTCTCGGTGCTGGTTTGTCACATCCTCCTGGTCTCGGTCGATTGTGATAGACTCACGGGAACGCCATTTGGAGGTGATACAGATAAGCGATGTCTCTGAGTTGCCCACCAAAGGGAATGAATTGATCAGTATGAGGTCCAGTGCTGCTTCCACTTTACCTAAGAAAAAAAAACAGCAAGTGAAAAAATGTTACTGCAGCTTTTGAGTATGTGGCTAATCAAATCACTGGAGAAGTTGTTTCATCCAGTACACAGGCTTTCTCTGGTTGGGTCTTACACAACTTTAGAGCAAAATAAAAAGACTGCAGATTAATTGTTCCGTTATAGTTAGTAGGACTTTACAATTTGCTTAATATGTCAAGGACAGATAGGCTTTGTTCTTCTCAGAAGAGGAAATAAGCCTGCCAGACTTGTGTAATTATTTCTTAGAGTTGTTTCAGAAGCCCAAGGAAAACCTTGAGCTGCAGAAGCAGATGGCTCCTTGGACAGTTCGACATGTACATAACTGCCTCAAGTATGGTGCTTTGCCAGTAACAGGTTGGTTGTCAGTTTAATAGTGTTTCTTTTATGTCCTTTACATGGATTCAGTATGTATGAATTGATATACGGAAGATGTATCTTTCACTTTTAGGAATTAGTAGTATTTTGAACACTTGGAATACTTTTTCAGTTATTTTATGAGTTTGGATTAATGATTTCATAGTCATTCGCTTGTTAACCACTCAAAGCCCTAACAGACAGCAGCAGGAACCATGGCACACAGACGAGGAGCAGGTCAGTGGCAGAAGCAGAGCCATTTTTTGTGAGACTAGGCTTTGATTAATCGACAGGACTCTGTTTTGTAAACAGAACCACTCGAAATAGATGGAGCTGGAAGTTCTTTCAGGATAATTGATACAAGCCTAATTAGAACAGTCTCTCACAGAGTGCTGCAGACTTAGTTGTTCAAATGTGCATGGAAGTAGGGAACTAAAAGTCTCCTGTAATCAACTCTGCAAATAATAGGTGTGTCCCTTCATGATTGAAATCCACCGTAAGGAGAAGGGAAACAGTAACATTTTTTCCAGCTGAAACAGGAAGAATAATTGATTTCTTTTATTCATCTCATCTATTTTCCTGCTTTGGATACAAGCACACTTTGTATTTATACAGAGATACCCAATGTTTAGTGCCGTTCAGCTTCCGAAGGTTTCTCTCATTGGAAGAAGTGCGCATAGTCTTAGATAAGGGAGGCCAAAAGGTCTCGGTGCTGACTGCTGTCTTTGCATGTGTCCCTCCAGTGCTCCGTGCCAAGGGAGGAGGTCCTTCTCTGCTCTCCGTGCCAGCAGCTGCTCTGGGGACTGAAGTATCTTGACAGCACACTGACACTCACCACACCCAGCCCTGCGGCAGCCACCACCCTGTGCTGTGCCAGCCCAGATAACTTGGTAGTTACACAATGGAGAAATGAAACCTGCTGGAAAGGATGCAGCAGCCGTTACAGTAAATACTGCATAAAGGTAGAGGTCAGCAAAGTCAATTCGTCCTGCTGCATGTTACAAAAGTAAATCCTCTGAGTAAAGTTAAAGAGCTACGTGATAGAAGTGAGGCCAGGCTTGTGCATTCATTTGTAGGTCATTTATCTTAGCGTGTTACTTATCTGAGGAGCATTTGTGCTCTTCTGTTGGTCTGGTGCAACAGCTGTAGGCAGATGTAACTCAAAAGTCATTGAAACTGAAGGCAGAGAGCTTTAGTTTATGTTAGCTGGGATCTGTGGTCCCGTGGTCTCATATGCCAGGTAGAGATACGCTTAAAATCATAAATTGCAAGGTCCTGATTTTGGCAGATTTCCATGAAAGTCAGAATCAAATCTAGATCCAGACTCTGTGACTTGCTAGGATGGTCTGTGTTGAGATCAGGAAGGGTGCTGCAGATTAGAACTGAACTACTTTGATGTTTCTGCCTAGCATCCACAGGGCACAGAGCTGCAACTATCCTTCCCATACAGAGGGATGGGCCAAATTGCTGGGCTCCCCCAGGAGATGCTGTGCGTTCAGGGCTCCAGTTCCATTTGCCTTTTTCCCAGCATTTCTCCATTCCTTGACTTCCAACGCAGACTAAAAGGTGAAAGTAACACATCTTCTTCCTCTATATCTCAACCTCTTAATACGCTGAGAAAAAATAGTAGGAAAAATCTGAGTTTTGAGAACTAGCTTTTGTGTTGGCTTGGGTCCCTATGCAAGATATGGCAAAGCAGTAACATATCAGATTCAGGGCATTTGCATAATTTTCTGTTTCTTTAGAGTGATACAAATTGTGTAAATGAAGGTATAGGACAACCTTAGCTCAGGCCTATCACTTATTCTTACTTGTGCTTATTCTAGAGGAACCCAAATCTAGCCACTGGTGGATGAATAGTGATCTGGTGGATTGTTTAAACATAGGTGTCTTTTGGCATATTAGACACTGCAGAGCAACTCAGACGCCTGGATGATGCTGATATAACACAGACGGAGTTTCACGTCTTTCTGGAGCAACACTCAAAGGCCATTCTATGTCTAAAAGGGAGTAACATCTATGCGTAAACACTGAATCATTCCCCAGACATGATTTGGCAGCTAAGATTTCACAGTTGGAGTATATTGCAAGCAGAAATCAAAATATATCCAGGTGAAAGTTGTGTACTAAGAAAAGCTACGCTTTAGGTGTATTTTGAAAAGAAGGACCCCAGCAGCATGTTTACTTGAAGGCATTTCACTTGTTCAACTCAAGAATCCAGCAGGACTGTCCTTTTGAAGTTGGCCTAAGGCCTCTGAGGTGACAGGAAGGCTTTCCTTGACTCCAGTGGGAGTTCCTGTGCTTGGATTATGGGGAAAAAAAAAAAAAAAAAGTGTAAAATCTACATATGCTTTGTGCTTAGTGTTTCCTATAGCATGTCTTTCTTGTAATGCATCATAGACTAACCCAACCATCTTTGCTGAGGAGGAATTTTCATTACCTAGTGCTGCAAAACAGACAAATCCTAACCTTGGTATTAATGAAGACTTTGAGCATGCAAAGACCAAATAAGGACAACAGGATTTGGCTCTCTGGGAAAAGTACAACAAATATAGACAGGAAACAGCCTGTCCCTGTATCAGTGACAATACTCCGTGTTTCCTTGAAAAAGTCCTTTGACTCCTGCCCTGGTCCTTGAAGGACTGACCTTATCAGGAAGGCAATTTGCTGTGTGTGCAAATAGATTTAGAGAAGAGAGAGCACTCACAGAAGGCTAATGTTGAAAATGGGAGATGCCATGCAGAGAGGATTCATTGCCTGATACTTATGACACATGCTCATTGTTGTATAGGGCTTTGTGCCCTCCTGGCACAGAGAAAATGGCATCCTGTAAAGCAGTAAGTTTAAATTATAGTGCACCCACTGAAATCTATATAGCAAAATATATGCAGGGAGAGCTTTTGGCCCACCCTTAATTACATGGCTGTACTCTCTCTTATAAAGCAATACTGGGCTATGCTGACCTGGGCAGCACCAGCAAGACTTTCTCCTTGGTCTTTCACAGCTTCTCTTGTACATAGTCCTCTGGGGAAATCACACCAAACAGGAGATGTGTATATCATGCTGTCTCTGCAACCCCTGTGTGTTCTCGTTCCCTATCAAAATGCTATTCATACAGGCACACAATCAACATGTTTTTGGTGCTGTGTTGCACCAGCAAAACTCAGTCAGCAGCAGCTTGAAGAAACACCTCTGGGAAATTCCCTGGAACATATCCCAGACACAGGTCTGCTCAAAGAGCAAGACATTCTCTAATAAAGTTTGAAACATCACTTCCCCAGATTAGAACTGGTGCTAGACACTAGTTTGGGAACAAAGCAACAAGGCAATCTCAAGATGAGACAGCTTAATGCCATGGATTAATGCATACAGCAAGTGCTATTAGAATAGAGAAGTGTTATGATTTGTCCTTTCATCTCAGAAAGTCACTGCCCAAATATTTGCTGATTTACACTCAACACTTGTCTGCTCCCTGGGAAGTCACAGAAATATTCATCACAATTTCTACCTAAGATGAGGCCTTTGCAAAGTTCCCTGTTAACTGGAAAACTGTTCAATACTGTGAAGTGGCTAATGCACCTCCACCGCAGCAAGCAACGAGAGTAGTCAGCTCTATCAAGCTAAAGGGTAACCATAACCCACAGCCCCACAAACACGTTTAACAACTAGCCCAAATTTGCAGAGTGCATTGAGAATGCAAAGTTCTGAGTAAATTTTTTAGCTATTAATTTATACTGACGAAAAAAATGGTTTATAGCTCTACAGTTATTGCAGATCTAATGATGTCTTTGTTTTCCTTTGTAGAGCTTTGTTACTAATTGCTTGAGGAGATTATAAGATGGAAGTCCTTCCCTTTGCATCTGGAGCATAACAAAGGAAAGAGAAGAGCTGTGGTACGAGATGGGTGGAGACATCAATACTTTCAGAGTGTTAATTAATTAAGAGGGGAGGTGAGGAAAGGGCAGAAAGGAGAAAGGTTTTTACCCAGTAAATTCCAGACCTTTTTTTATCAGGTATAGTGAGAGGAAAGGAAGGTGATGTAAATTTGAACTTCTTACTTGTTTTTATTACTGTTATTGCTTGGAACACAGATTATTTCTGCTAACAGCTACCTGAGAATGTGAGTATAAATCATAGATACTATACTAGAATCTGTGCTTACTGCATGTTTGGTGTTATGTTCAGTGCAAAGCAATCAGTTTCATATTTCTGTTCTAATACTAACCATAGGGCTTAATAATTATTTTGAGACTGGTGGAAGTGTATATCACAGATTGTCAAGTCACCAACTCCCTGTTCTTTCATGTTTCCTGAAAAAAAACACCAAGCACTTCCTTTGCTTGAAAGTATATGATTTTGATTTAGAGCAAACCTAACTTGCTAAATCCTCACATTTCTCATTGTATCTTCTTTTGTACTTACCTGTTGAGCTGTTCCCTCCTTGATTCTATTTTTCAGCATAAAAGCACACACCAAACTAAAAGAATTTAACTAATCTATTTAGGAATACAAATGGCAAAACGCAATACTGCTGAAAAAGTATAGCATTTGATTAACTCTTAGTGAAGTGCTGAATAAATTACATTGAAATTTCTTTATTAACAAATTCACCAATTTGGAAAATAATCAGGATTGAAATAATATGACTGAAATATGAAGAAGTTAACAAACTAGAGACCTAATCCATGTATCTCCTCTCCCTTAAAAAAAGAAGGATAGAAAGAAAGAAAGAAAGAAAGAAAGAAGGGGGGGAGAGGGGAAGAAAGAGAGAGAGAGAAAGCGAGAAAGAAAGAAAGGAAGAAGCAAACAAAGGAAAATAAATGAGTCCTCCTTACTTAATATTAAAGCTAGTCAGAAACTGGCCCGGAATGTCAGCTGTTTGGGGATGTTTTTCATGTGGAGAATACAATATATACTGCACCAGAATTTGTCAATCTTTATTTCCTCTTCTTTTTTTTCTGTGCACTCAATATTTCTTTTATAAATCTTGGTTATTTTTTGTTCATTCTCTAAAAAAGTAAATGATCTGGGGGGCCTTTGAAATCACATATTCATTTTATGGACTCATTTTTCTCTTGGTATCCTGGAAACTTAAACTGGGATGCAAAGACAACAGAATTGGGTAACTTCTCACAGTGAGTCAAATTCTCCCCTGACAGCTCAGTCCTCAACAGGAAGACACTGTTGAGATTATTGTTACCCCAAACAGATTAAGACTCTCCACCACATGGCAGCAGCAGCAGGATAAAAAAAAAAAAAGAGATGCAGAAATGCTGCTGAAAAACAGCTCATAAGAAAGCAAAAAGTCAGGTTTGCCAGTAAAACCATTTCTGTTGTCCAAGGAAAGAATCTTCCTGCTTGTATCTCATGAATGATACTGGGCAACTGTGGGACAGCTTATAGCTCAATCAATACATCTTACCCTGAGAAATTGGGCATTGTTTTGAGAGGGAAGGCATTGTGAAACTAAAAAGAGAAAAAAAAATAGTGACAGAACATCATTTTGTTACTTAGTAGTAGTGGGAAAACCTGAGCACAAGTGTGAAAAATGTAATAGTCTGCCAAAGCAATGAGAGCTAATGATTTCTTATGGGCCCTTGGATACATCTGGAGCAGCTGAAGGAAATGCAACTGTCTTCTTTCAGAAAAGAGCAAAATTATTTTCTCTACATTCCACTTGTTTCACAACCTATCAAAGCAATCTTTTAAGATGAAAAAGCTAGAAAAGAAATACTGGTGCAACTTGTTATGCTGTTTCCCAGTTGAGGATGCCTAAATGTTTGTGTGTGGAGTAATCAAAATATAGAAAGAAGAAAAAAGCATTCTCGTGACTTCTCCTTAGGCACGGTTTAGTTTTCTGCAAGCAAAGCAGAAAACAAAATATAAGCAGAAATTGCTTGAGCAAGCAGTTGACAATGGGCTAGGTAATGCTGAAAAAGGATGAAGAATGTGGGACAGCTGGGGTAGAACAGGCTTGTAGTTCAGCTAAATCCAGTTGGATTTGCAGCCAGCCAAATATGGGTACTACCATCAGGAAAGTACTTGCAGGCAAGAATAAATTTGTCCATAACAAGGATGGTCCTTGTCAGTTGCTTTATGAAGCTGCTGTGTATACTGCTCAGGCATGTCTTATGTGTGCATGTGCTAAGCTGAAGTGTGTAAAATAACATATGTAATCAATTTGTCTTCATAGCATATAGCATGCCTGAGGTTCACAGTGTCTGTGGGCTTTGGCTGCTGGATGGACATATGCGGTTATGTTCTTGCCTGTATAGTAGTGTACCCTCATGTTGCTGCTTACTGATTTTTCTGAGTAGGGTTTTTTTTCTGGTGCTGAGTACACTTTGTGACTGTCCCTGCACAGTGGCAAGTCTGAGATGAACAGCCAGCAAATAATACGAGAGAAAATCATCAGCCCTGAAGTGTGGATGGAACTGCATTGTCTAGAGATACTTGTTAGACTCCAGAAGGAAAATTAACCAAGCCACGTCACTAGACAGGCTGACACAATGCAAAAATATATAAACACCAGACAAGCAGAAAACTGACCTTGAAGCAGAAAGTTAAAGTACATTGCCCTTGAATAGTGAAATGTCAGATATGTGAACTTGTCCTTCAAAAATCCCTTCAGAACTCAGCAAAGACTCAGTATCCCTGTGTTCTAAAAGTGTTTGCATTTCCTAGTGATGAATTAGAAAATGAATTTTGATGGGGCTTGTTACTTCTTTTAGATATGACCCTTGCTTAATGTTATTAGTGCATGTTCTTAGTTTGGGTATTAGAACCATAGAACCATAGACTGTCCTGAGTTGGAAAGGACCCAAGTCCTTTGGTGGATCCTCGAGTCCAACCCCTGGCTCCGCACAGGACCACCCAAAAATCAGACCCTATGTCTGAGAGCGTTGTCCAAACACTTCCTGAACTCTGGCAGGCCTGGTGCTTTGACCACTGCCCTGGGGAGCCTGTGCCAGTGCCCGACCACCCTCTCGGTGAAGAACCTTTTCCTAACACCCAGCCTGACCCTCCCCTGTCACAGCTCCATGCCGTGCCCTCGGGTCCTGTCGCTGTCACCAGAGAGCAGAGCTCAGCGCCTGCCCCTCCGCTCCCCTCGTGAGGAAGCTGTAGGGGTTATCAAATTTGCACCCTAAAAAAACAATCAGCATTTTAAACTCTCAACAGGAAAGACTCTATTTCAGACATAGGCTGGTTCATTGCTGTGAGTCTCCACTGAACCTGCAGTGGAACAACATACTTAATATGATCTTCCTACTAGCACAAGGTAGATAATGTCTTCAGAGAACAGTCCTCCACTGTTTCTTTGAACACATTTCATTTTCATCCCTCAGGTCCCAGGTACATCTTATACAGATATAGCATGAAGGACTTCCAGGGAGTTCTCCCAGAAGTAGGTCTGGGATGGACAACCTAACATTGGAAACGGACTCAGCATCCTCCCCAGTGAGCTCAATAACACAAGGAATGTGCCCCTCCATGTAATATATTCTTCCCTGCATCACGGAGGGAGCTGGCCATGGAACTGTATATCCATCCCAGAGAAGTGGTAAAAGCATCCATTTTTGGTATCTTTGTTCTGTGCCTACATAACACTCTCCACTCTGCAATGACTGCCGTGGAAATCTGTGTGTTTAAGAGACAGGTCTGGGCCAAGCAGGCTGAAGTCTACATAAATGATACAGAGCAGGTTTCCCAGACAGGTAATTGTCATTGTGGGCACACGAAGGACCAGCTCCACATCTTCCCAACCCTAAAGCCAGCTGCTGAGCTGCAGTCAGTCTCTCTGACTTCTGTGGTCCCTCTTCTCAACCTAAAGCCTTCCAGATTAAATTTATGTGGGGATCAGACCATCTCTGTAAGATGTTTCAGCTTCATTTTTTTCCCTAAAGTGAAATTTCAGCACAAAAGTAATCTCTCCAACCAACTTAATTATGACTAAATATCCAGACAATCTAATATGTATGTATAATCTGTGTCTAAACCAACAGCATATGTTAACACTTGTGAATGTAGTGTGATTTCATTTCACCCTTTCAGATTTGATTCCTTTGGGTCTTGATGCAATGCCTCTCCACTCCTGACTGTTCCCAGCTGCTGGAATGGCCTTTGGGCAAACAGGCTTGCTGAGAGCCACCCTGCCTCTCACTGGGGCCGAACCAGGCACACACCAAAAGCAAGCTCTAAAGGTAAAAAGAAAGAATTGAAGAGAATCAGCCCATTTTATAATGTCAAGTAGGGTAGGTGCACAGAGCTGCCGGCACAGGCTGAAGCTGTTGTTTTTGGCTTCTAGCTGCAGAGTCAGGGGGCAGTGAATTAGGTCACAGCTGGAATCTTTTTTCTTTGCAAACCTATAGCCAGCAATGTAGCTAAGAAAGAACAGCTCTCCTTTCTCCCAAAATGTAGGTGTATCCATTTCGTAGTCATGATCATCCTAGCAGAGCTGTGCAGAGATACTGGGAGTCAGCAGGCCACAGGCGTTCAACCAGTGATTCTTGTGGCAGACCCATCATTTCTGCATTCAGTGAAGGCTGTATCTCAGCAAGAGTCTAAATTCTATCCAAATTTTAGGCCCATGAGAAAGACAACAGGACACTGATCCCTCTGGGTAAATGATATAAACGTGGCAGGCAGATGCAATTCCTGGGTCTTACAAATCAAATACTCTTCAGGAGTGAGAACCCTTCTTAATTTTTTTCTGCAATTCACATTAATAGTTGTTTGATCATAGAGTCATAGGATCACAGAATGGTTTGGGTTGGAAAGGACCTCAAAGATCATCCAGTTCCAACCCCCCTGCCATGGGCAGGGACACCTCCCACTAGACCAGATTGCCCAAAGCCCCATCCAGCCTGGCCTTGAAGGTGTTGGAATTTTTGTGTCTGAAATGTTCTGTGACAGTCTAATGTCTAGTCAGAACAGTTTTGAAATACATGAGATTAAAATCTCAGACATGGCTTGTGTCTGCTTCTTGAGCTGTCGAAAAGCTCAAAAAGCCAGCACCACAGCCACAGGAGAGGCTATGGTCGAAGTTCAGGTGGCATATCAGTCTGACAACAGCCTATCTGAAGATAGTCCCACATGCCTAGTCCTTTCTTTAATTATGGTATGGTAAGAATGACAGTCATGTTCACTGTCACAGGCATGTGTGTGAGAAGTGTACCAGAAAGCGCACCAGAGAAAGTGTAGGTTTTCTATAGGTTAAAAGTCAAGCTTCATAAAGGAAAAACAAATCTTGAGAATTGTTAGAACTTTCCAGTCTGTAACTAGAAATTACCATTTCTTTGTCATTTTGAAGAACACACAGCATCATAATAGTGCTTGTGTGCAGCAGGTAATGTATGTTAAAAGCTGCTTAACTTTCTAAATATGTAAAAGAGTCATGTAATAATGATAATATTTATAATTATATATATATATATATATTTCATGATAACACCTACTGATCCCAAAGAAAGCTCAGCCATCTACAGGGATTATACATAGCACTGAATTCCACTGCACTGTTAGTTTCACTGTTATCCTTTCTTTAAAAGCTATTGTAACCTTTTGAGTCTTCTACCATATATGGATCCAGAAGCAAAATCACACGCCAAAATAAGAAATCCAGTGTTTTTGGAAACCCATTGGATCTAACATTACGGGTAGCGCAGAGCTGTTGCACAGAAGATTCTATCTTTGAGAACAGAGACACCTGACAGGGTATTTATTTCCTGCCAGAAACACTCAACAAAATGTGCTTGAAACTGGTTTTATTGTTGCTGTTTTCCACAAATCTCTTACTGATGGTGGCTATCTTGCCTAGACAGGGCTCACACACTGTCATTTCTGAGAGTTATCCCACTATGAGAAGCTGCAAGCAAACTTCCAGAACATCTGAGGACGCTGTTAGCAAGCAAGAGGCAAGCTGTGACATTCGTTCCTTGTTGTCGAACAGGTGAGTCTGGAACATGTCTGTGGTCCACACTCAGCAGAAGCTGTACCATGCCACAGCCTTGGGGCTTGGATCCCTGCTGCAGGGTGTGCCCTGGGATCACTTTGATTCTACAAAGTGTTGACTGGAGCAGAACCAACCAAAAGACAAACAGGCGGTGATGCTCAGTTTAAAGAATCCCTCTGGAATTAAATTCAGCCCCTTGCCAGTTTAATTGGAAGTTAGCTGTGGCAAGCAGCGACTCTCTAGGCACCGTGACAGTGGGTGTATTTGGGTACTGACCATCACCATCCAACCAAAATCTTTGGCTCTGGCTGCACACGGAGTACCGTTATTAAAACAAGGAATTAAATCAAAGGCCATTCCTTGCAGCTGGAGGCGAGCCGCCAGTCCTCGCCTTGGGAGAGGGTGGGGTGGCCTTGGTGCCGGCCCCGCAGCACACCCACAGCAGCCCGCGGTCAGCGCGGAGAAGGTGAGGTGGCCGCGACCGCGAGGCCTCTGCTGCTCGGGGAATGTCAGCGCCGCTTTCCTGAGCTCCGCCTGCAGTATCTGGAGGAAAGCGGGCTCACATTGTCTTCCACCGCTAGCCCCAGGAAACATGATATCATTCTCAAACAAAAGCGGGAAAGCTGACAGATCTATTGAGATGGGTGTGACTGCAATACACACCTAACCGGCCGGCCTCTGTGGAAAAGGCTGTGACAGGCGGCTCGTCAGCACCCGGCTGCCTGCGCTGCCCGCCCGCGGGGCTGATCTGCGCGGCCAGCTTCTTGTTTCTCCCGTGCCCGTGACTTAATGAGCCTTACTTGCTCTCTGTAGCAACAAGGTGTGTGCTACCTGGTAGAGAAACAGGAGGGAGGTGGAGAAAGAGCTGGGGTAGTTGGTCTTTCTTTTCTTCTCCATCCATAATGCCTAGAACACCAGATATTGCCTTAAAGTGACAAGCTGGAAACGATCTGAGGGCCACATAGGTTAAATCAGTGTGCGGCTAGACAACCATGAAACAGGACACAGAAGAGGCATTGGTAAAAAACACACAGCCTACTACAGCAACGGGTACATAAGAATACTTACACATTCGACAGATTTTAAACACATTTTTTTGCCTGTATTAATCTCTTGCCTTTTCTAGGTGCCAAAATAATTAAAAAATCAGAAACATCTCAAACTCGTTAGTTCATAATTTCACTTAGCTATTAACATGCTGCTGATTGTGAAGGTCTAGAAACTGTAAAACGAGTTACCCTGTAATGAGGACTTCTGCCTTTTCATGCTAGTTTCTGGTTTTCATTGCAGCACAACCTGCTGCTTTACAGCATCTTACATTTGTACTGAGAGATGGACTGGAAGAACCTACGAATGTCTCAGTGACATGTTTAGGAGTGAGCTAAGAGTCTAAGGTTACTGTGTGAGTTGTATTTCTGTTCTACATATTTTGCTTGGTATCTTTTCCTGAAGAAACTGTCTAGAAAAAAAGTATGGGTGGTGATAGCAATACTTAAATGCTGAGCAACTGGGAGTCCCACGGGAAGAGAGCAAGGCTCCCTCAGGACTGCGCCTGTCGTAGCTTCAGCAACGCATCTCCAACATTACAGTTCTGAATGCTATAAAACAGATTTGCATTAGCATAATTTAACTGTATACCTTTCTGCAGATGTCTCTCATGACTAATTGCTGACTTGCTAAACTAATCATGTTTGCTGATAATATTGAATCATTCCTCAGCTGTACTTGAAGTGTTATTAACTGGTCTTATACAATCTGCATTCTTCTGCCCTTTTTGTTCACGGACTTTCATCTAGATTCCAGCTGCGGAATCTTGTCTAAAACCTGGTACTGGAATACCTGGAAACGTCAGCACTTCCCACTGCACAGCCAGTCCACAAAGTGAGACACAGAAAGAGTCAACATGCAGTCTGTATCTAGAGCTGATAATCTGGGGGAAAGACGCTGATGATTTCAACACAACGAGCTTTATGAAAAAATCAATACCATCAGACAGCAGAGAAACCCTGTTGCAGTGTGCGTGTTCGACATCTAGAAAGAGGTGGCAGCAGATTCCGAGCGTGTGACATGCTCCCTGATAGCTTGCACTCAGCCCTCCGCCCTTGCTCGCTGCAAGAGAGCTCCGCAGGGTAAGCGCTCTCACTGAAGCCAGCACGAGTACTTCAATCAATACAGGTACCTCCTGGAGCGAGGAGCGGGGACGCACGTGTTTTGTCTGCGCGTTGTGTGGGAAGCGAGAATGGCGTGACAGGTCAACTACAGAGAGTAAAGCAAAGGCTTACCTGAAATTATCAGGCTGAATCCATAGAGAACCAGATGTGCTAAAGGGTCCATGCTTTCCAGAAGATATCCATGCAGTTCTTACAGCCACTCATGGAGTATCCTTTTCCTGGGGCAGGAGTTTACCAGTGGCTCTTCTCCGGCATGCTGCGCTGGAGTGTGTTTACAAGTTACAGGCAAGGAACCGCAGCAGCGGAGCAGGCTGGAACAGTCTCATTGCTGTCTGACTGAGTACAGGGAGTTTAAGTTCCTTTTTCCTGTTTCCTTTGTAGATTAGGATGGGAAAGGCAGGATCTTAAAGGCATTTTTATATCAGCGAGACTGCAGGGCAGTGCAAGCCCCGTCCATCCAGCAATATATCAAAACAGTTATCGGGAGCTGCTGGGGGAGCAGAGGAGGACGGCTGCTGGTCACAGTCAGCAAAACAGGAACGACGATGGCATCCTCCAGCAGGCGCGAGAGCGCAGGCAGAAAGTCCTCCACCTAGGTACCGTAGGTGGAAAGTGTCACCCCTTCTCAAAGCGCAGGTCTGCTGATTGCTCAGGCTGCTGTCACCTCTTCAGTTGCTTATTCAATCCATGTGGGAGCTGCTGACTGCAGAGCATCTCAGCACCCAGTAACAAAAATATGCAGTAAACCCTAATAAAGCAACCAGTTGAATCCAGTATAGACCAACACCAGCCAGAATCCAGCCAACTACTCCATTACTTTGTGTGCTTTACTGGAAGCAATTTTTCTCTACATTTGACAATTGGAAACAGACTGAAAACTTGTTACGATAATAAATCCTAACCAGAGTTTTTATGACTTCATTGGAATCAAAATGCCACATCAGTCAGGGGGGGCTCAAAACTCAGAAACTGAAGCAAAACATGAGGAAAAAATACAAAGAAAACCACAAAAACAGAGTTAAATTAATGAAATAAATGGAGAGGCAGCACTCAGATAAATTAATGTAATTGCAAATAAAGGGCAATCATATTTACCAGTTGACTAAATATAACCCATGACGATGTAGCATTTGAAAGTCCTGTAGTTCTGCCAAGATGCTAACACCCAGAATGACTTTTACACAAGTATAGAAAAGCGAATGTTCAGCATTATTTTGGAAAGGGGGTGTGGGTTCATCCTGCTTTGATTTAATTTCCTTAGGAAGACCTTTTCCACTTCGGTGTAGATTTCACAGAGGAAGTCCTTCACACTCAAGATCTAGTACCATGTGGACAGAAGGGTATCACCTACAGAAGATTCAATGTATTAACCCAGAACTGCTCCTTACAGCATTCTCCCAGAAATAAAACCAAAAGCAAACCAAGTAGGAACTTAGACTGAAAATACCTTCTGGGTGCAAAAACATAGAGTGAGGTCTACACATTACTAAAAGTTGATTTTAAAGCTTAACGGAGGCAGAATATGAGGTATTTCCCTGGTCTGGTTCCTCTGCACACACATGTATTTTGTCCATATTTGATTTTTGAGAGCATTTTCTTCCTCTCTTAGACATGAAGAGGAAGTGACACTCCAGTTGCATGTTAACATATAAACCTGGTGGTATAGGTCCCTCCCCTGTCAGAACACTTAGTTTTTTACTTAAACCTCACTCCCCAGAGCATAAACAGGTCACCGAGTTTTTTACTTAAATCTCACTCCCCAGAGCATAAACAGGTCACCAAGGAGAAATGTGTCACGTCTCCCTTTGTGCACTAGATGGACCTAGTGATGGACTAGATGATGCACCTATATGGACAGCAACGCATATGGGCTGCTGCTGATACTGATTTTACAGTATGTATAAATGGCTGGGTCAGCTATGGTGGTAATTCACTACTTTTTGAATGATTATTCAGAATTATTCAAAAAAAGCTTGTGCCTACTGGTCATTTCATCTGCCCTGACAATGTAGCTATCTCCAGGATAAGAGCAGCCAGCCCTGATATGCAATACTTCACAGATACAAGAAGAATGCAAAGTCTTGTTGAAGCTGGAAGAGTTAGAAATTGATTGGGGTACCAGCCTCAGCAGGCTCATGTATTAGTTTCTTTGTTTCAGTCTATCATTTCATTGTTCAAGAAATGTAGAATAGCATCTATTCATATATATACATATATATAATCTAAAAGATTCAGCAAACAATTACTTAATGTTTAATAACTGTTTAAGCTTAGACCTGTTTCTATTTGGAAGGCATTTAAATATCACAGTTCGATCATTGCTCCCATTGAAGTCAAAATTAATCACATGACGAGCTTTTGCCAGATGCTGGAATCTAAAGGATTTTTCTATTCTGGCTTGATTTACTCATATTTAAGTGTCTGCCAGCCCCCCTTCTATAGTTTGTTGCCTTATATTTCACATTATTAGAATATAAGCATTTGTGAAAATAGGTTGTATTTATTTTCTATCCTGTGAACTAAAAACTATGTGATTTGTTCATCCCTCTAATTACTGAACAACACTGACGTGCAGCAGGATCATCTGTCCTCCTCACCAAGCAGCAATAACATCATAGCAGGATCCCATGCACTTGGCCATCCCTTGCTATCCAGTCCTCAGCCTAAGCTGACAGGTCTACAAATGGGAGGATCATAAATCTCAGCCTGCATTGACTATTAAAGAGTAGAAGAATTAGAAATAGCTTTCTGTCAAAACCAGATTGTCAGTAAAAGAAACTGGGCTGAAAGTGAGGATGGCAGGAAGACTAAAATATGGTATTGAGTTACTGTGTTTTTCGCTGCATGCAGGGCTAATCAAGGCTGTTGGCTTCTGAGCTGACCAGTGGGCATACCCATGGCACGTCCTCGGGTGGGTTCGTAGCTGTGTTTGCACCCCGTAAGCTACACCCTTTGGCTTTTCTTAAGGTACCTGGGGAGACTCAGAAAGGCTGTCCAGCCCCATATGATTTCTGAAGCGTTCCCTCAGGAACATCAGGTCTGTTGGTGGTTAATTGTTGGTTAACACGTATCAGCATTCACATCTAACTGAATGCCCATCAAAACAGAGTACCTGAGAGTACCCGAGTTTTTAAATTAGATAAAGCAGGGAAACAAATTGTCTTTCAACATGTAAATATAACCCTAACATTAAACATGGGTTTTCATAACGCTGTTTGCTGAAAGCTAATTTTATGATATGTCAAGTGCTGTGAACTCCTGACACCAGGCTTTCCTTTTTAGATAAGCAGCACGCTTGTCTCAAGGACAATCCATTCATACACACTGTAGCGCATGGAAATATGTGAGGAGGAAAAAGAAACAATGCCACTCTGCACTTCTTTAATCAGGTAGATGTGTTAGCAGAAAGCACATATCCTCTTGCAGTGTCTGGCTGCGTTTTGCTTCTTGGAAGGAAGCCATTACTTTGTCCTTGACATGATGTTAATATGTGCTACTGGGAGGCAGTAGAGCACCTTCAGGAGTGTTACTCACTGCAATCAGCTCAAGTGAAGCAGAGGCTCATAAATTACAGACTTTAAGCTTCTTTTCTTAAACTGTCCTGCTGTCCCCCACAGAACAACCTGTGCCACTGAGGCCAACCGCAGCCCTGCTGGTCTGGGCCACCTGGCAGTGGGAGGTGGCAGCCAGCTGGCCAGGCCAACCAGGGGACACATAAGCAATANTTTTTCCCTGCTCCTTCTTTTGCCTTGGGAGCCTGTGCTAAGGAGGTGCCTTCGCTTAATTCTTTTTCTCCTGCATGCACATACTCAAAAGGTAACTCAATATTACTCACATAGTTATATTTTTTTGTTGTTCAGCTTTTTTTGTTTTCTCATCAAAAAGGCGCTTCTCTTGAGTCTTCAGGAGACCATAATGTGGGAAATGGCTGAGTATTGAGCAGTCTACAGAATAGCCTTAGCCAAAGGGAGCTTTTTCTTTTGTGTTTTCCTTGCAAGTGAAATGAAAGGACATTTGCTACAGTGGAATTATGCACAGGATCCTGTGGGAACCTCAGGTTGCTCTCAGGGGGAAGGTTCAGCTGATGAAACAACACAGGAGTCCTTTAAGGCCCGTGTCAGTAAAGTCACTGAGAAGGACATCAGGCTGTTTGAATAAGGCCCGATGCCTGTATTCTGGAAGCTCGGTGAGTCACTTGTATTTTGCTGAAATAGGCTTTATGTAGATTTTAGAGTGACCAGTTGTTAGCAGAGGGCAAACAAAATAATTCTTGTTTCCCAATTCTTTGCTGATGAAAGAGACCGACACTATTGTAAGAACTTCTTGCAGAATGAAACTGTAAGTGAAGAGCCAGCAGTGGTGCTGGCCACTGATGGTGCCAAACATGTTTGAAGTCACATAAATAAGTGAGCTAGTTATATCCCACTGCGTGTGTGAAAAGGGCAAAACTTCATCCTTGATGTCAGTATTTTTTGACCCCATTGCGTTCCTATTTTAGAGCATGTTTGCTCTGTTTTTTAAAATATGTGCCAAAAGGAGTGATTCTGAACATGTGCTAATTTAACCCAAATTCAAGCTAGTGTTTCTTTGCCAAGATTGGATCAGGTTCTGGGAGCACAACCATAAGGGAGGTTAATACTCCTGCTGCCCTGAAGTCAAAAGAAGGTCTGGAGACACATGGGATTCTGTGGCCTGGAAGAGAAGTCATCCAACATGAGGTGAGTAGAGCTCATTCAGAAACTACAGAGCTCATAATTTCTCCTTGCTGTTCTTTATTACCGTTTTTCTACTTAATTTTTCTAGAGTACATTTTGAAGGATGAATGAGTCTGTATTATGTTTAATGGTAACAACTGTATATCCAAATGTCCATAAGACATTAACATTGAATCAGCCCAGATTGTCTCAGGCAATAAAAATAAGTCTGCCTAAAGCAGCATTGCCTTAACAAGGCAAGTTTCTTATCTGTGTGGTTTGGAGAAATAAAGATTAATTGTGTAAGCCACTTAATGCACAAGATGTTTGCAGATCTGACTGTTGCTTCCAAGAACCAGGAAATGGGCCACACTAACTCAATCTCATCGGTAGTGTTTTTATCCATTAACATTACAAATATTTATTCTTAAAATCCTGTTTACAGGATCTACTATTTTTCACTGAAATCATCTCACACTCTGAATGTGATTCTAATGATAACGTTGATTTCAATGACTGCATTATTGAACTTCACAGTGATTCAACCCAAGATTTGAATAATTTTTTAACTCATTCCCCAAAATATAAACAAGCCCTTTTTCATTCAAAAATACAGTTCAGATCAACATCCTTTAGCAAGTGCAACTTAGTGAGAAATTTGCTATCTACCTGGCTCTGCTTCCAAATTTAAACCCCTGAAAGTGGCTAAAATTTTGTACTGGTAATCGTAGAGCCACTGTTGGTGATCTGCAGCATAACAGTTCTTTCACTGGAAAGCTCCAGCTTTAAATTTGGTCTCTCCTCTCTGTGAGATGAATATTTCTAAATGGTAATGATTTTGAGTGTTTGAACAATATGGTTTTAGCCATTCTTGAAATAAGAAAGTGTGAAAGAAATGCACTTCTCTTCTTAAGATGAGAACTAAAAACGTAGATTTACAGCAAACCTGAACACAAGTCCACCCATTAAACACTCTCACCTTATTTAATTTAGAGGAAAATAATTAACAGGAAGGATACTGAAAATTTGAAGGCTTTAATCTGGTATTTTGTCTCTCATGCATGGGGTAATACTACTGTTTGATATTTTCTACTATAAGCATGTTTTTTTTTCTCTCTTTCTAATTTTCAGGTGTGCTGAGTTCCTCTCCACCCCACTGCAAGTAGTTTCTGTGGGCAAACTTGTGTTGTGTGTCCAAGACAGACCTCTTGCACCTTTCTTGTTCTTTGCTGCAGACCAGAAATCTTGGGCCTGATCCAAAGATACCAGTGGTCAATGAATCAAGCTCAGTCACTTGTAATGAATGTAGCTTTCAAGGAACTAGTTTTACAAGAGGAAACTGAGTAGGTCATTTTACATTTCTGGCCCCTTTTTTTTTTTTTTAAATGTGGGAGGCTTCCTCCATTTCACTCATTTGGCGTATTGTCTGGTTAGTCCTCCTTCCTGAAATAAGAACCTGCACTGTAGACTGCAAGTAAGGGCAAGAATATTTCTTCCTCTGCTCCAAATGTCTGCCAATTCCAACAAATGATTGATCAAAGCTGGAATTTGAATTCCAATCATCTATGCAGTTATGAAATGCTGAATGGCTTCCTTCCTCCTTGCTGAAAAAGATGACAACTATTTGTTTTGGAAATAATTCAGTTCTCTTTCCCATTGATTAACCTGCACTTTGCAACTTGCTCTGGCTGGAGCTGCCACCTATTACTGTCTACAGCATTCAGCTAGTATTCACTGTTTTGGACGTATTCATGTAAACTCTGGTTTTATGATCTCTTTTCAGGATCCAAGATTTTTTTTTCATTCCAGACAACTGCCATGTCCACTCCATCCAGATGCCTTATCAGTATGAGGCAAGCATCTTTCTAAGGAGTTCGCTCAAAGCAGATACTTAGCGGAACAGTGTAAGAAAGACAGAAGACTATTAGTGAGTATCCAAAGGAGGGCTACAAAGGTGGTGAAAGGTCTGGAGGGCAAGACACATCAGGACCTCTGAAGGCACTTGGTTTGTTCAGCTCAGAGAAGAGGAGGCTGAGGGGAGGCCTCATGGCGGCCTGCAGCTTCCTCACGAGGGGAGCGGAGGGGCAGGCGCTGAGCTCTGCTCTCTGGTGACAGCGACAGGACCCGAGGGCACGGCATGGAGCTGTGACGGGGGGGTCAGGCTGGGTGTTAGGGAAAGGTTCTTCACCGAGAGGTGGTCGGGCACTGGCACAGGCTCCCCAGGACAGTGGTCACAGCACCAGGCCTGCCGGAGTTCAAGAAGCGTTTGGACAACGCTCTCAGACATAGGGTCTGATTTTTGGGTGGTCCTGTGTGGAGCCAGGGGTTGGACTCGAGGATCCACGTGGGTCCCTTCCAACTCGGAATATTCTATGATTCAATGAAAGTAAGCATTTTAATATCTATCTCCACAAACAAAGATATTTTTATTGCTGTTGCCTTATCGTGGTGTGCCTTGTGCCTTGTATTTGTGTTTCATGCCTGCAGCAGAAAAATGGAAGTATACTGAAAGACTACAAGCACTTCACTTTGGAAATGTATCCTCCAGTTGTGAAATAGTGCATACTAGCATTAAGAAGCATCAACTAATGTCATCAGACAGAAAGAACTAAAAATGAATCTCAGTGTTCTGTTTGTCTGAAATTGCTCACAGGAATGCTGCGTATTGTTTTTTAAGCTCGCTAACACAAAGAAAGAAATCAACACATTTTGAAACAATCAGCTTTGTTTAATTGTAATGAAAAGCGGTGAAGATAAGATGAAGCAATAAGACCAACGAGAAGATCACTCTTTCCTGTAGCAAAAAATACATTGTTTGCCTGGAGATAGTATGATATCCCTGAAGTAAGGGAACAAGGTTAGTGCAGGATCATCACATTATGAGAGCTGGGAATAATGACAATCATTCCAATACTCATCCTCATGCAAAGCACAAATGTAGCATAGAAAAACTGGACCCTTTGGTTGAAGATTTTGAAATCGAAATGCTTATTTCCATGCAGTGTGCCAGTGAAGTAGGATTTGGAATGATGGACACGGTCATTGCTGGTATCCTCATGTCTCAGTGGCATCTCCCTGGAGGACCAGGTTAGGGAACATTTAAACAAACCGGACCTACATGAGTTGATGGGTCCTGTTGGTTGTACCTGCAAGTGCTGAGTGAGCTGGCTGATGGCACTGTGATGCCACTCTTGATTCTCTTTTTCATGGTGATTGGGAGTGGCTCCTGAAGACTGAGAGAATGTCACTCCTTTCTTCAGGAAGAGCAAGAAAGAGGAGCCAGGGAACTACACGCTCAGCCTCACCTTGATCTCTGAGGTGGTGATGGAGCAATTAATTCTAGAATCATTTCCAGACGCATGAAAGATGCAAAATTGATCGGGAACAGTTAGCATGGATTTATGAAGGGGAAATTATGCTTAACCAACCTGACAGACTTCTACAATGAAGACCAGAATTCATAACTTGAAGCCCAACAATATCCTGGGCTGCATCAGGAAGACTGTTGTCTCCAGCAGGCTGAGGGAGGTGATCCTTCCCTCTACTCAGCCCTTGTGAGATGAGTGAGCAGAACAGTTTTTAAATTGCTCCACCCCATATATGCTGCCACTTGATTCACATCCTCTCAGTTTGAAGGCATAGCATAAAATGGATCAAAGATTGCCAGGTAGCAAGACCTGTGCTACTGAATTAAGAGTCTTGATATACACACAGGAGCTTTGGTGAAAAAATGCTGTGTGCGTGTTTGGAACTTAAACTTGGCTACAAAAAAAAAAAAAAAAAAAAAAAAAAAAGAGTTAAAGAAAGGTTAACTGAGACTTTAGGACCAAGATATGGATACAATTAATTCAGATCACAGCTGGGAATGATTCATTAATGAGTACGTTTAATCTCTTGCCAGGAGATTAATACCCCCTTCATGGCTCACCGTTCAGAATGTGTACAGTTCTTTTCAGCCAAAGATGTTATGAGTTATGACCGTGACCCAGGACCATAAGGACGAGCTGTTAAAAGGAGGAATGATCAACAAGATTCTCAGACACAAACAGGCAACCTGGAGACCTTCAAGAGAACAAGAGAAAAATCAGAGTGCTGGAGAAAGCATTTTTAGCACAAGTGAACACAACAAAACACAACAAAAACCTGTGAACTTTACCTTGTTATCCTACAGAATCACTGCCAAGGAACAAAACCATTCCCTGCCCTGAGTGAAAGCGAATTTAAAGCAGCCTGTTTATTCAGTCTGCAACTTCTTTCCATTGTTCATTAAAATATGTTATTGTAGCACAAGTGGAATTCAGGAGGCGATCTCACTAGGTGATGGTTTGATTGGTGAGAATATTAGACTTCAACTTTATCTCAGCAAATAATGGACACTCTCTGGAATAGCTGAAACTTTGTCAGGAAGGAAGAGACATTAGTGGGAATTTCCCCTAGATAACATCCCTTGGTTTATAGAAATCCTGTTCCATTATCTCTAAATATTATACAGACATAAATATAGAGAACAGCAGCTTTTATTGAGCTGAATTTGGAAACACGGTGTTCTCTGCAAGAATCTGCAGTGTGTTTGTTTTACATATTTCTCCTATGCATACTTAAAACGATGATCATAGATTTGGAAAATTGAAAGACAAAAATACACAACTTCTGTTTTAACAGAGTATTTACTAATTCTTTGTCCACCCCAGTTTTATGAAGTGAAGTACTTCTTTTTCAGGAGAACTCTTCTAAGGTAGTGGTAAAACTATAAATCCAAACCCCACTTTTTTTTTAACAACTTTTTATTAAGATTACTGTATGTCTAAGATTTGTACCTATAGTCAACTCTACTTTTTTGTCTTTGATCAGGACTAGTTTACAACGTGCAAGGTAGAGGAAATTATCAATACATAATTTATGATTACATTACGGGTAGAATGTGAGGGAAATACACACATGGAACTTTTGTTTAATGTTTTCTGACACTTATATATCATAAAACATATTATTTCTGGATCAGTCCTGTTTTTGTTCTAGGTTGAATCTCTATTCAATGTATTTTTCTCGAAGTTGAGTTTACATATGACACTGCAGCTTGAAACCGGAGGAAAAAAAAACATTGCAGAAAATACAAATAATTTTCCCATTTACTTCCTTTACTGGTGAATACTACAAAACTAAAATGCTCTGCACAAGGTCAGTATTAGCTATATTTCACTATACTTTACAATAGTTCTGTCCTTATAATTATATTAAAAAGATAAAATATGGACATGCTGTAGAAGTTAATCGTTTTTCCCTTGGGAAATGAAAATTTGCAGACAGATCCTTAAAGTAAATACGGTTTTATTTTAAGACTTTACAGTATGAAACAATTCTGACTTAAGAGGATGCTTGTTGTCCTCACATGCTTCCCTTACTTGTTATAAATTGCTATTCAAATAGGGAAGGTATGCTGATATTACTACTTATCTTACATGCTTTCATTTAAGATAATGCATCTGAGAGTCCATCAGGCAGTCCTTATTTGGGGAAAACTCCCATTCTGTTTGGCAGGGGCAGGACTAAAAGACAATTAGACATTCATTGTGTAAAGCAGACTGAAGCTTCACTGCTGAGATATGATCCAACAACTGGCCTCCGTAAAACATTCTGATGATTTTACACTTATTATGCAGTATTTCTAGTTCTACATGTTTCTAAAATTCAGAAGTTTATTTCTAAATATTTTCAAACATTGCAAAAAGAGGAGTACTGCTAAAACCTGTGATTTCTATAAACTTGGAAAAATAGTTTTAAGAGCATCTATCACAGCAGTGGTGAGCGAATGAGCTCAGTGGTTCAGCTTTCCACGCTGCCTGTGCACATCCGTCATTGTTGGTCCATTGGGGCAGGAAGGAAGTGCCTGGGTTCAGCTCTTGGTGTTCTGTAAAGCTTCTATGAGAGCTTTGTTGTATTCTGTGACCAGCTTTCTCACGTTCTTCATTACTGGCTGGTAGTCACTCTCCTGACTTTTTGTTGCTATGACTGATTAAAAGAATTAAGGAAACAAACTGCCAGTATAAATATTAGCATAATCAGAGATCATAAGGGAAACATAATACAGTAAGTTTCCTTCTGCGAAAACTATCAAGAGTTGCAAATAATGGAAAAAACTCTAAGTGGATGTAAAAGATTTACACCAATTTACTAGCTGCCACCTTATGCCAAACATGATAAAAAAGAGATCACATACCTGAGTCAATTTTGTTTTCATATATATAGGCAATAGGTCCCTTGTGGAGGACTGCCTATTGTTACAATGCAAACGAAACCATTCCAAGGCACTCAGCTATTTAAAGCCATATATTTTGGCACTTTAGATCTCTGGCCAGAAAAAGCCCAGTCCAAGAAAACAGGACCTTTCTTTCCCGTAGCTGAAGCAGATGTAAAAACCTGTGTAAGCATCTCCACTTGCACAGTTAGATAATACACTGTAGCAAGTTAGGAGGAGCTCTTAATATTCTGAACATTTTTTTCTCTTGGTTTCTTCTACAGTTTTTCTTCTTTTTAGAATATCATAGGATCTAAAATTCTTGCCTTAAAAAAATACTCCTGCACAGCCTTCCCCACAGAGGGAGATGGCTCCGGTTCTATTTTGCGCATGTCAAGAGTCACTTCTGGTACCTGGTGGTGAGTCCTGCGATCCATCCAGGAGTGACCCTGGCCATGAGGTGGTGAGCCACAGCTCACTAGAAGGCTTCGCATCACTGACAAAGGATTTTTTCACTCTTTCTGTGAACCTAGAAAAGGTTTGTATACATTCACCTAATCCTACCTCAGCAGGATGCCCACAGGTCAAAGATACATAATATGATAAGATAGTTATATAGTCTGGTATGAACCTGAAAAAGGAAAGTCATTAGCACTTTTCCTTATTGCTGTGTGCAAAGAACAATCCAAGCTGTACGAAACCTATTATCAACTCTGTTTTTCAAGTAAAAAAGGAAAAACTTACTTCACTTGAACTAAGTCATTCTACTAGCCTTTAAGTGCAGTAGCTATTAAAAAAAATACATTTTCCACATAATATTCTGAAAGAATTAAAAATGCAAAATACATAAATATATAATAAATTCACTACTAGCAAAGAGATCTTTGTCCAAGACGTATTACGTTTTTTTTTCTAAGAATTAGAGCACTTATCAGATATAAGAAATAGGATATTTTGCTATATGAAAACATAAGGCTACATGCAGATCCTACATTGTTGGTTTTTTTTTTTGTGTGTGTGTGTGTCCTGATGGCTAGACTATTATAGAATTGCCTGAAATACATTCTTCTGATGTTTTCTCAGGCATGTAGCAATAACCATTGTCAAACATACATTACTGGATGATACAGTCCAGTTTTTCTCTTACTTTTACTATGATATTTATACTAAACATATAACAATGATTCTATGCATCTGTGAGATTTCAGTTTTTTTGTTTTGTAAGTAATTTTAAAGAGGGGAATTTACTACAGTGAATTCAAAGCCCCTAGAATACAAAACAAATGTGCGACCATGTCCTACTCAGATCTCTACAATAACTATGGAAAATAGTACAAGATAAGAACTATCAACTCTTATTAAAAAACATTACTGCTTTTTGTAATTTAAAAAACTAACTTATGAAAGTCACTTGCAGCAAATAAGATTTTGCTAGTGTTTTAGAAGATCTTATATAGAGAAAGATTAGTCAGGGAGACAGTGGAATGTACCTCTAATTAGCACCATGTAATGAGAGCGCAACAACACAGTTCCCCATCCCAGCCTGTTTTGCAGCTGAAGCATCCCCTTATCATATCTTATTGCATTTATCTGATTTTTTCCTCTGATATGCAATTCCTCTCTTATGTAATAAGAAATACTTAAATGCATAAAATGTATTGTTTACTTCTTCATCATTCACCATGCCATATAAATTTTCAAATAATGCAACACTTGCTGGATAAATTCCGATATGACTGTACAGATATAAAGATGATCTTTACATGAAACCTAATTGCAAAACTGACCCAACAGGAAAAACACAGACTGCAAGATGAATCTTGTACTTTAAGACACCTTAAAATTGTTTCAGACAACACATGCAAGTTTTGCTACATATAATATCTATCAGTTAACCAGATATTTGCAAAGCACAGCCTTTCCCACCCTCCTCTGTCTCCTGCTCCCCATTCCGTCCTGTCTTATTCTGCTGGAGGAAATAGCCTTCTTCCTCAATTACTACAGTGCATGAATTTTACTGTATTTCTTAAATAAAAGGATACATTCCTTCATCATAAAGTTATTTTGCTCATGGTGCTGCCACTTCCTCTCTAAATTTGTAAGCTGAAAAAAAAAGAGCCCAAAATGAAAATAATTACACAGGTACTTCCTACAAAGAATCTCCCCACAATGTTTCAATACCTTGCAGTCTATCACCTGATGAGATCAAAGTTACTTCATAAACAAACAAACAAACAAAAAAGATAACCAATGGCAAAATGATTTTTAAGCTGCCAATGATTAATCTGTATATAATTTAGCACTTCATGCATTTACTTTTTTGCTATTTATATAACAGCATTGCATACAACTACAATGGTACATGGAAAAAAATCAGACGTGAACTCAAGACTTGTCATACAGGGAAATGTGTAAGCAAGTCTGAGGTAAAAAGATGAACACTGTAGAGAGATACTAATTCTCATTATACTCCATATCATTAAAATGATCTCTTCTCAAAATCAGTAAGATCTAAAATCAGCAAAGATACAATATTTCCTGACACTGTCTTGGACTTTGAGCCATACAGAAGAAACTTCCTTTCTTCCATAGTTAAGTTTCCTGTCTGATGCCAGAAGTTGTGATAAGAACAGAGCTGCAGTGAGAAGATTGTAAGAGTGTGGGTTAAATGCTGGCACTTCTTCAATATTTTCAGCATCAACAGGAAGCTAATGTGGACATTATATCGATGGCTGCTTCCTTAGAATACAATTTTATAATATTTGTTTTTCTGATGCTACTGTTCAAGATTTTGCATTTCAAGATATGCAGATGTTATTTTTAAATACAAAATCTGAAAATCATTCTGAGACTAAACTTTCAATTGGAAAATACTGCAATAATTTAGGAAGCTACAGCTACATGTTATTTAAAAGCTTATTCTTAAACTAGAGGATATGAAATAGTGGCTATCTCAGTACAAACAAATTTTATAGTGAAGAATCAGTTATTTAATGCACTGGTTCACAGCAAACACGGCAGTCATTTATTTGCGATTATTTCTGACTAATAGTTTTTATTGCACCCTTTGTAGATGTAGCTACTTGCAATACAGCCAGTAATGGAGCCTAGGTTTAAAATACTGTGTGATATATATCAAGGGAAATAATCAGTGCATTTTTATAATAATTCCTTGAAGGCCAAAACTTATACAGTTGTCTGCTTGCAAAATCACCCAAACCCTCAAGATATGTAAACTCTATTTCTACTTCAAAATGCTTGATGCATGTCAACTAATCAGCTCTTTTAAGACTATACCTTTATTTGCCTTTCTGACAAGGGACAGAGCCTAACAACAAACAATAATAAAACAAAAATAACCTAAAACAATAAAAATGAGCAAAATGCAGAAAAATAATCAATTCCCATTCTCCTGCTTATTTTGAGGTTATCTATTTTCCTTCTGTGCATCCACACCTGTATGCCAGTAATGTTCTGTTGCCAAAATGATAAGAATTAATGAGTGTTTATCATGGAAGAATCAAAGCTGATCACAAGTTTGTAAACATCTTCCTTCCTGATTCACTTTTGAAATGTAAATGTAAATATATATGAAAGTTACTTGGGTTTAAGGAAGCCCAAATAAACCCTAAAATTTCAGTGGTCTGCCAGGACCAGGAGCAGAAGGATTGGGAAAAGAAACAGGAAAATAATAGCATAGGTTGCAAAGAAAAAACTAGCAGCATAACTTTAAAAGGGAAAGTGATCTGGTCTAATTAATAGGGACTTTTTTTTTTTCTTTAGTTGCTTTCTAGGTTAGTTCTTAAAACTTCTCAAATAACGGAAGGGGGAGAGTTCTGAGCAAGATTAATACAAACACTTGAACAAAGGATTCACACAATTTTTAAGCTCAGAAAAAACTGCACTTAGTAACTTTGAAATCCAGAGCTTACAATAAATTTATTGGCATGATACTAATTTCTGTTTAAAAACAGAAAATATGGCTATGCATTTAAAACATGTACTTTGAAATCTCCCTGACAGGGAATAAACTGGCTCAGTCCACTCAATGCTTCATGTGTATGAGGAAATGAAACTAGGATAGAAACAACTGAAGTGATGACACATAGCTTGAGCTATACCTGAGAATGTGTCTCATTCTCTTGCAGCTCTCTCTTTAGGGTCTCGTACTCTGCATTCAAGTGTTCCATTATTTTCTTGAAAGCATTGCTGCGTTTTGTTAATTTTTCTTTGTCATCCTGTAGTCTCTAGTTGAAAAAGAAACAAACAAACAGATTAGTGGATGAGTTCATTTGCTGTGGGCTACACACAGATTATTCTTATACAACTTTCAAGACACTACTTTTTCTTCCTTTCAGAACAAGATCATACGGATAAAGAAGTCACACAGCTTTTCTTTCACAATGTATGCCCTATCTCTATGATAACATTCAGCAGTTACGAACAAGTTGTAAGCCTAGACCGTACTATATCAGCACAAGCATGAATGCCAATGTTAAGAATTTGTAGAAAATTTATCACAAGTGAAATGGGAAATGCTCTAGATGGAGTTTATATTAGAACAAAGTATGGACAAGATGATTTTTTTTTGTTTGGGTTCTGTGGTTAGATTGCTACATTCAAGCTTATCGGTAGTCATAAGTTACAGCAGAAAAGATTAGATGAATCAGTGGAATAAATGGGAAATTTTGTGGGAAGGAAGTTATCAGAAGGTATCCAGCTGATAGCCTGCCACATGTACCCAGTCAGTAGGTCATATATATAAGCAAAGAAGCATTTGGATTCATTTGCAGTGCTGTGCAAGCCCAGTTTCAGTCAGGATTCCCACTCATAGGCCTGGATTCCCCTATTCCAGGTTCTCAGAAACACACAAATCCCCACATATTCCATATAATTACAGGCTTCATTCCTGTTATTACCTTTTTCTTCTCTTCTCCTGATGCTTTCAGAGCTGGCAAATTATTATAGACCTCCAACTCTGATGTTGTTTGTTCAATTTTCTCTTTAAGAGAAGCCAGTTCATCAGTCATCTTGCCCTCCAGGAGGTCCATCTTCTGCAGGTCCATCTGCAGTTTTTGACTCTCTAGACCAACAAATACACAATCACTAAATAACAAGACTTTTTTTTTTTTTATAATACATTACCCAGTATATAAAGGTTTATGCTATACTTGAGCAATACAAACAGCTCCTGTGTATTTTTCTGATTTTGACATACACAGGAACGTTAATGTGAATGAAAGTACAAAATTCAATTTTCGCAATCATCCTGTATTTCAAACTGCTAAATTACAATTACTGTATTATACTCTGTAAGTGAAGAATAATGGAAATGTGGTGATTTTCCACACCACAGTGTGGTATTTCTATTGTTACAAGTTGCTTATAGCATCAGTCAATTTCTTGTTTTAAGGCAGTGGCAATACCTTACCAAAAGTTGACTGTAATAATGCAGACACATTTTTAAATTTCTTTTTATTATTTTTTTTAGTATCATATTGTTTTTATTTCTGTTGTTTGTATATGGCAAGCCCTAGTTTTATGAGATTAAATTGCCAATTTTTCTTTGAACTTTGACCTTGTAAAGGAAAATTCTTCCGTATCTCCACAGTAAAAAGAATTGTCATAGCTTACAAACTAAGCATGTGCTACAATATACAGCATTTACTTCTGAGAATCCATTAAAAAGAAACAGATACAGGTAATGAAAGGAATTAGAAGTATGGAAGGACTAGATAAGGGTGGACTTATTTTGGATGGTTGTCTGCCTTCTCATTCTTCTATTTTCTTTATGGTCCTGAACGTTTAAACACATGGCTACGTAACCCTACATTTCAGAGCTGAACTCTGAAACTCAGAATAATGATACAAATAATGCAGTTTTTTTTCTACATTCTAAAATATCAGGCAAAGTGAGTAACTGGAAGGGATGAGATAGCACAAAGAAACAGCTCTTGGCAAAGACTACATTATGCTCACACATTCAGGTATGTGCTGATCCCTGGAAAAATAGTAGAAATTTTTTTCTCCCAACTTTACCAAGGCAGTAGAGACCTTTATAACAGGAGGAAATGAATGTGCATATGTGACAGAGGAAGGCTACCTTTCGAAAAACTGTGCGTATGTTTTCCTTAGTGGAATTATTTGGGAAAATCTCACCTCATCAAAACTCTCATATAGCAAGACTTTGTACTCATTTCTCCTCCTTTGTATTTATGCCATATATACATTTTTAAAAGTGAAATATTGGCTTTAATCGAATTTTTTTTTTTTTTTTTTGCTTATAATAGAGTGCATTTGTGATGTCTTTAGGAACCTCAAAATAAAAAAAAAAGGCAAGCCAGGATTTTTGTGTTGCACATTTTGAGGAACATACTTCAGTAAGGTAAGACTGAAAGGGTCCTATATGTACAAAAAGGATTTATATAGACTCTAAAAATTTGCATACTGGCAAAAAGGACTTAAAAATAAAAGGTTTGGAACCAAATTGCTTGTCTGTGATTCAATGTTTATGCCTCATTCCACCCAAAAGGGCAGTGGCTGTTACTGGTCAATGTCAGTTCCTAAAACAAAACCAAACAGACCACTGCACTTGTTCCTATGGCACTGCAGTTTAAAGACAGACAAATGCTTAACAACCTCAATAAATCAGAGCTTTAACATTAGAAACACTAAACATAAAATAATATGAAGAATTCAAATCAGAGGAATATAGCTATAAAACAACTTTAGATTTTAAAGAGTTACTTAGACCTAATGAAATTTTTGCTTTTAATATAATTGTTCTAATATTAATATTTTATTACTTTAAAATAATATATAGTTGACTAAATAGGATTTATTTTACATGTAAAGAGTAATAACAACATACATGCCAAAATGCCTGAAAGGATTTTTAGACTGCTCTGTCTATATACTGATAAATCTATGGTGAGACAGCAATAGGCTATGCCTACCCATTCGCGCTTTTTGGAGAAAAGGGAAGAAATTGGAAGGGCTGAATTTTATCCTTATCTAGCAACAGCGTCAATGAAAAAAAAACAAAACTAAAAAACTCAAAACTTCTTTAGGGGAAGAGACAGGAAGAGGATGCAGCCCAGTTCCTTCTGATACGCCATGAAGTTGCAGCGTCTCGCAGGCAGTGTGTACACAGTAGCAAACTCTGAGACCAAACTACTGTGACCCAGGGAAATGTTTTTGGGAAACTATGCCATCAGCACTTTTGTTTACTCTTCATGGTTTCCTTTCCCCTTTTTTTTTTTTTTTAAAGGGCTTGCTGATGGACTTTTTATATCTTTGTTATGGCACAAATATATGGAAATTCAGATTTTAGTAACAAAAAAAGAATCCTGAAGATGACTGTTCAGTGGCTAGGAAGAACTTCAACCGTGCAAACTGAAAATTCAATGTATTTTTGAAAGAATCTGAAGTTGTTTACTACAGTATCTGTGATTCCTTGCTTTCAGAAGTTTACTTCTAAATCATTTAAATTATCTGCTGAAAATTATATACTGCAACTTCCTTCTATCCTCCTGTGAAGAGAGAACTATGTCTTTCAGTAATGTCTTCTATAGTGCTATGTGTTTCTGTAACATCTTTATATTGTAAAATACAAGAATTGCTGCTTACATGAAAGAACAAAAAGTCATATTTGAACCTGTAATATCTAGTCCAGTTCTTAAAACTAAACTGCAACTGCAAAATGCGTATTTGCAGACACCTGAATGCTAAATGTTTGAATGAACAACAGAACAATCAATTTCTGCAATATTTTTTGCATAACAACTTTTCATTTGCACGTATCTGCTTTGAAGTTACAACACAAGCTCCTATTTTGAAAATTACTACCAAGTACAGCACGTAATAGCCTTCTAACAAAAAGATTTATGGTTCTTCATTCCTGCCCCTTCCTTTCAGCCAAACAAACAAGGAAAGGCTTGCTGAACCAATAATGATATTGGCAAAGGTTTAGAATTATGAGAACAACTCCACTATAAACAGTACAAATAAAGAACTAAATAGATACCTGTTGCGGAAATGAAAGAAAAGTACTGTCTGCTTCTTGAGACTACAGGAAAGGTCCTGCAAATTCTTACACTGAAAATTAACTGCTTGAGTATTTCCAAAATGAAATCAAAATGAACATTCACTTTGCTGAATCAAAGCCTGAGAATATGAATTTGAGAGCTATTCACCACTGTTGCCAGTTAATTCTCCCATGGGACATTCCCCTTTAGAAAAGCACAAACTGTATCTAAGTGATCTTAAGAACTACATTTACAGTTAATATGCGGTTAGATAACTGTGCAAGTCTCTACTTCTATTTATTAAAAACTTTTTCAACATTGTGAAGAACATTTATTTCAAGGTGAATATTATTAAAATCAAGCTTTTATCTCAAGGAACATTATGCTATATATTAAAATACATCTGTTTAACATATATTTCCGCAAGCAAGCCGATCATTTATTGATAATAGTAAGCAAAATACTTTTGAGGAATATTAATAACTCGTAGCTCACATGAGTTTACATTTGTCATCTTATCACAGTGTTTTAAGATCAGTACAGAACAGTGATCTTTTACTTATTAGTGTAACAACTTAGGTCATTTTTTAAAGGAATGATTTTGAAAATTCATTGCTGATCTCACCTGTAATCAGATTCTTAGCAGTGCTCTGTGACTTCTGCATTTCATTTGATTTGAAAGTGAGGTCTTCCTGCATAATCTTCAGCTCTTGATTGGTAACAGATGAAATTTGTTTCATACAGTTCACATTCTGTGTGTTATCAATAACAAGAACATGCTGTATCTTTGAATCCACAAATGGTAACTGGACAATTAAAAAAAACCTCTTCTCTCCAAGTACAGTCTATTATTTTCAATAGTCTATTATTTGACTTTTCTATCACAAAGACTGAAAATACTGCAAAACATCTGAAATAATTTAAATGTAATGACTTTTCATTCTGTCAGCTTTTGATAAAAAATGTACTGATAGGCCAATGAAGATGAAACAAAAATTCAGTAAGGATAAACTGTGTTGCCATATCAGCCTCTTCTAAACCAAGTGTTACTGCCTAACACATACCTTAGCAGTATACTATATCGAAACAAGACATAATTATAAGTGATGATATAATCAAAATATTGCTCAGCTGAAAGATTTCTGTAATGAAAACAAAATCTGCAGGAACCAAAAATGTTATCAGGAAAAATATTTTGAAAGTGCAAAAAATGGCAGACTGCAAATGAGAACAATTTCTGAAGTGTTTACATTAAATATTACATGGCAGGGTATTCCAGACATAATTTGAATAGATCAGAGAGAAAATTGAAACATTGTCAATTTTACCTATTAGTGGTGACAAAATACCCATGAACTGAAATTTGCAGACTTTAGATAAACAAAATGTTGCAGTAGTTTTATTTGCAGTATTCTGAAATGTTTATTATGAATGAAATGATATTCGTTATAGCAATGATGATGAGTTACATGAATTATATATGCATTTCTTTTACTCTGGTCACATGTATAATCTAATGTTCAAAAGTCTTCCCCCAGGGATAAAGAGAAATTAATTACACGTTTTTACTACAATTGTATATGGTGCTTGTCTGATCCTCTTAAGAGATCATTATGCAGATACTTACTGGAAAAAAAAACGTAAAAAACATAATCTATTCATTCTCCTGTTCTGTGCTTCAAAGTGCCTAGTTTGCCACAGGAGGATGGAAAAGCACTTACCCTACTTGAGTGCTCCAAGAGTGCAATAATGTTGGCTTCTATTTGGGCCTTTCGTTCCAGTTCTTGATTCTTCACGTCTTCGAAAGTCTCAAGAAAATCTAGAGATCAACAAACATGATAAAGAAAGCTGCTGTTTACATGTGTATAGCACAAGCCCTTGTAATTTTCAGTTAAAGCTTTGCATTAATTGGTAAGTGTACATTTTCAGACAGGCTACTTTGAGATTAATAGTTTACTTAAAAGGCAGGTGATAGTACTTGAAACTTGTCAACTTAAGAGGTTGGAATGAAAAATAGGATTTTTCTTCACATATAGACTATTTAACTAATTAATGACATGAGATCACCATCTTCTTTGACATTGTTTAGGTGAAGGTTGTCATTCAATGGGAAAGGAGTTTCATCACCATAATTTCTGACACCTTTCTGAATGCTTGTCCCAGCAGCTGTTGTCTTCATTTTTCTGAGCGCTACCAAAATGGGCTACCAACTAAGGGAAACAGTTAACTTCATTATCTCTAATGGCTTGGACTAAATAACAAACACTGCTAAGGACCTCAGGCTGTTATCCATCTGGAATCATCTCCTCCTTGCTGTGTAATGTCCCTTTGCTAACATTTCTACCTTTTATCATCGTTCTTGTAAGTGTCCAACTGAATCCGACAAGACAGCTGTAACGGTGCTATGCAGTCTGTATTTGTGTCCTAGGCATATGAAATTGTATTCCTGATGACAGACATAATGAAACAGGTGCTGGACACATCATATGGACAGCAAGATGCCACCCAGGTCTGTAAGTTAATGACCATCCCTCACCTGCTGCCTCTGCTTCGGAAACATGCTTTATATACATAGGAGCATACAGGAAACTTAGTTGGCCAAAAAAAAAAAAGGGGGGGGAGAAGAGCTTATTTGAACAAGGAGGATTAGATAACAGTAAATTCATTTGGGAAGAGAGAAACATGACAGGAGGGACTACTTAACAGAAATACTGACAGACCTGGAAGGGATGAGGACTGACTAGAGCAGTGTGGATCACAGAGCATTTAGTATTTTTCAAGAATATCTATTTTTTAAATTCTCTACTAATAAAAGATTTATATATGAGAGATATTGTAATATCTGACATGATCTGCAATGCTTTCCATCAAAGAATTAACACAAAAGCTTAACATAAAAGCTCACAGCTTTTAAAACTTTTAGAGGGTGTGCTCCAATAATGTGCATTATTGGAGCAAGGGGAAAATACTAAGATACTACAAAGGCTATCCCTGAGGCAGAGATTTCAGGATGAAAGATACCTGGAATTCTTCAAGGCCAATTAGACAACACATCTGTAATGTGCACAGCTAATGGCTAAAAATAACGAGTAGTTGTGACGTAAATTTAGTTGGCTTAAAAAGTTGAGATAAAGTTTTGGTCCATCTGACACACTGAATAACAACTGTAGAGAACAGTACTTGGAAAGAATCTAAGAAGGTTTACCTTTTGCCAACACTGCTGTGCTAGTAATCAGAAACAGTTAAAACCAAAACCTAACAGCCTGAAATTAAAGCACCTTCATGAAAAAAAAAAGTTCTCACACATTCAAAAACGTGAAATAAAGATACACACAGCAAACTTTATTAGCTAGTAATTCTAGAGAATGAAACTAAAGCACTTTACACCCACAAATGAACCATTTTATAAAACAGAGTCTGAAACTGGAATCAGGACATAGGCATCGTACCTGTATGATTTCACTAGTGTTATTTTCCTTTGCCATTCTGGACCTTTTTAGGTTGTTTTTAAACCTTCTTTGCATTTACTTAAAAACTTTCTGTAGGGTCCATATTTATCTCTCATCTCATTGTCTTCCTGCAAGCAAGTCCCTTTCCTTTTTATCACAACTGTCTGATTGACCTTGTTTCATCTGAGTGCTATATATTCCACAGATTCAAAAAAAATTGACTCAGATGTTTGTATATACTCATCTTACAGACAGTTCAGGACAGACATTCTCTAATCCTCCTGATCAATCTATTCCAACACTTGGTGAGTTTTAACCTTATAAAGTTTTCCTAATATTCAACCTGAATTTTTTCTGTGACTATTTGTATATTACTCCTTTCTATCTATACTTTCTATCCCCCAAGTATAGATATATTATTCACTTATTATCTGAAACAGCCTTTTTATGTATTTAATGATTTTCATAAATTCCCTAAAATAAAAGACTAGTTCTTTAAAATTTCCTTGAGGGTCATGCTTTCTGCATCCTTGATCAGTCACACCTCAGGATGGACAACCTCTATCTTCATGTGTATTGTGCAGAATTAAAGACAATACTCTAGCTGAAGCCTTCCTCAATGCACAAAGAACAAGATTGCTTCAATATTACAGTATTGTGCTTAAGGAACTGCCCTTACTCTGTATTTTTGCTGCTGAGTACCCCTGCCCAAGTATACAGTTTTACACTTACCCTTGTTGATTTTTTTCTACATCATTTCTAATCAGAAGTATTTTAAATTCTAACCTTGTTCTTCAACATGATTTCAGCTTTTCCAATGTAGCATTTTCTGTGAAACCATGTATTTACTCTATCTCCTGTTATCCAAATGATTAATAAAAATATTGACCAACCTAAACATCCAACACACTGCAAAACTCTACTCAACACATCCTCCCATCTTGACAGTGAATCCTGCATAATTAATAATTTGTTAATCAAATGCATAATATTATGTCAATAGTAATGTTACTAATGGACTGTATTTCCATACCTTGCTTCTAAGAAAATTACATGCGACAGCAGAAGAGATGTACTGATATATGTACATCATCTGCTCTTCCTCCCTTAATTCTGCTGTATTTTTCGGTCAAAAAAGCAAATCAGTTGTCTGTTCTTGACTAATCAATGTTAGCATTACTCATATTCATGTTTCTGTGACGTTAACAGATTGTTTGTTCGATTATTTTTTCTACAATCTTTGTGGAAATTGATAACAAACTGACTGGTCTATATTTCTCTGGCCAGTGTTCTTCAAGACAGGTACAATACTTGCTCTTTTCCCAGATTCTTGCATGTTACCCAGACTCTCTCAATTAATTTCAAACTGCTCTAAAGCTGCATCAGTATCCTCTGATGAAGTTCAGGTAATGTGAAAATCCGGAATCTCTGTAAGTATGCTCTTGCCAATTTTTCCTTATTATCAGCTGAGGCCTTGTTTTCAATCATGCTAATCTTAAGTTATATGGAACAGTGTTAGGGGACTGTTACAAGGGAGTATTAGATACTTTGGTCTTCATGGCATATTTATTGATCATTTTCCCCTTTTGCAGACAAACGTTTTTTGTAAGCTTCCTACATAGTATATATAGTAGCTATACAATAAACTTTAAAAATAGTTCTGTTTTCATTCTTTGTTAGCTGCTGCTGAGATTTCCATAATATGAGGACTTTTTAATATGGAAGAGAACTTTAGTAGCATTCATCTTGAATAAACAGATATGAAAAGCCTTAATTTTAAAGGATTATGTGAGGTCTATGCATCCCGATTTTAAAATTTTGCTTCTATTAATCAGACCTGAACGGCTGGTTTTATGTATCTCATTTAAATTCACTTTGCAATTAATTTTAGCAGTGCTTTCACAAAATAAAGCTGTGTTCCTAAGACACTTAATGTTTAATGTAAAGCCTTGAAAGATGCTTCAAATATTTGTGAATGTCCTGTAGGTCTTAAGATATCAATTACCTTGTCCTGAGACAGAACACGAAAACTTTCATGCAAAGATCAGGAGATCAGTTCTCTCCAGCTCTAAATCAATTAAGTGTTAACAGTACGATAAAACCTGTATTTTAGTGGAATTAGGCCTAATTAAAGTATATTAGACAACTTACTGTCCATGCTTTCTTCTCTCTTCTTCAGCTCCTTATATTTCCAATTTTCCTCTCCTGCAAGAGATGTAACATTGATTTAACTTTCTATTATCTCAGTCCTGGACTCCTTTAGGTAGGCAAAATGTCAATTTAACAAAAATAAAAATTCAGCATGTGTAAAAAGTACAGATCTCATTCCATGTCATTTAATACTGTCACTTCAATTGACTATGTCATACAAACATTTATATTAAAAAAGAAGATAATTAATCTTAATAAATCAGTCTCAGTGCAATTTTTAGAACCTTTTAGAGGTTAGGATTTTTGATAAGTAAGAGTAGGATAGGTACCTGGTTTGAACAAAGGAAGTTGGCAGGATTTTTCTGAAGTCAAGTGAATTTCAACAATGAAGAAAGAATGCTTTCATGTCTTTGGGCACCATGGTTAGTTAAACTTTATTTGCCTCTGCTTAACATATGGGACATTTCAGTGGCACTTTCACATATTAAAATAGACTTTCATAAGGGTATGCAGCTTGTAAGCTACAGTGTGACAATCTCAGGGAAATAAATAAGAAAACTGGGATAGGAAAATAAAATGCACAGAAAGTTTTCTACAGTTATGTTTAAAAGACCCTTTCCAACACATTCTTTACAGTGCTATTAGGAGTAATGAATATCATACAATATATAATTCAGTCCATCTCTATATCTAACGATTGACTATAAATAACTCTTAATTAAAATATACTAGTAAAGTGGTAGACTTGCTATATTTGCCACAAGTTTCAAGAAGCTGAGAAAATTCAATTCCTAACAATAACATTAAGTTGCAAACATCTAAATTTTTAATTGTTTGAGCTTTGGTCTTTGATAATTTTCAGCTTGAGCTTGTGACTTGAAAAAATACAAAGAAAAAGAATAGAAGTAGATATAGATATATCAGAGCAAGCAAATTTCTCCAGGTCTTTTTACATGTATACTCCCCTGCTTTCCTCTTTATCTAGTATATACAAACAATAAGAACACCCGTAAGCCCCTAAGGGACTGTGATTTTGCTTCAGCTTCCTTGCAGCTGTGGTTTTGTTCCTTGCTGGACTCTCTTTCGTTTTGCAAGGCAAGTCTTCAATACTTGGTAACTCAAAGTCTGTTGTAGTCCTCAAAAAGTCTAGTTACAGTGAGCCATGAAATAGAGAGCTATGTGATCTGCTAAGGTTTTAAAATAATAATAGTTTTAAAAAACTACTTGAATTAAAGACCACAATCTTTAAAACGCCTTTACAGATAAGATTTCTTTAAAAGCTGGCATTATTCCATCAATATTTTAGCTTTTCATTCAATTTATGAGATGCTAAGTCTATTCCATTATCACTTAATGCTGATTTTGACTAATCAGCTAAAGCTAACTGCCAATATATGCAGCATATAATAAAAAAATCTAAATAAGCAAAAACTTACCCAGTAAAGTGAAAACAGAAAAAAAAATATTTCTACTTATAGTCAGCTTATTTCGTTTTTCCCACTCTTTCAAAAATGTTCCTAGTACTGAAATATTCATCCTGAAACATTCAAAAACTTCCTAGTTGTAATTTTTTTTTTTTTTTTGACTGGCTAATTTACCTTAAATTTTACTCAAAAAACTTTAGGACCTTAAGTTTTGTGAATGCTTTGAAATATGCAATTTAAATACTGAGACAGAAGTAAGTTGACTGGGGGAGGAGGGAGGACAGGAATCTCAAGGACAAAGAAGTAGACAAGAGAGAATCTGAAATGCTTTAGCACTTAAAAGAATTATTAATTCTACTACCAATTTAAGAAAGGTCTTTATGAATGACTTAGTTGTTCTTTTTGTTGCTACACATAGCATTCATGTACATAATCAAGTTATGCATGTTAACCTCCGCCATAAATACGTTATAGGCACACATTCGTTCTGCATAAATGGGGTAAAAAAAATGCAGATGAATATAACTAATGCAGGGTAGCACAATGTCAGCACCGTCAGATTGTCAGATATGAGCATATCAACAGCAGTCTCAAACATCAGGACAACCAAACTTTGAAAGAAGATGCTTTCCCACTCCAACATATTGCCCCTTTTGTAGACTCAGTATAAGACATTTGACCATGCCTTATCTCTTATATTGAAAAAGACCTGGAAGAACCCACTTATAAGCTGTAGCTATCTGCAGGTTGCAACTGATATCCCCTAAACTTATTTTCTCCTACAACACTGTGGCAAACAAACTCTGGCTCAATACAGACTTTCAGGTAAGATCACAAGGTAGGTTTATTCTGCATATTCTGACCGTCACTCATACGCTGATGAACAGCATGTGCTTTCTCCCACACATGCGTTAAATCCTCTTTGTCAACAGAAGGTCTAGAATGCTGAAAGAAGTATGGACCAGCAATGAATGACTGTATATGCAAATCTAACTATAAAACGCCAAAAGCAGTTCACTTCTCACCTTCTGCATTTCTCTCAACATACAAAAAAAAAAAAAAAAAAAAAGTTGCACCCCAAAAAAAAAAAAAAAAAAAAAAAAAAAAAAAAAAAAAAAAAGGAAATATAAAAGCAAGACAGTAAAACAGGAAGTTGTTTTATCTGGACATGTAAAAGCTAACAAAATAGTCTTAATAAATTAGTTGCACAAAAAATAATGAAATATCTGGAAAAATATAAAATACTTTGTAATGCAAAAGATGACAGGCATATCAAACATTTGTGTAGGGTCAATTTTAGGAATATCTGTTCACTTTGAAGAAATTCACAGCTAAATTTTACAATGATTGCCATAAAAATGTATAAAGTAAAAAGGTGAAAAACATTCATTTATCACTCAAAGAGAAGTTAAATAACTTGTTACAGTCTTACAGAATATATGCACATATTTATGTAACTCCTATCTAAACAGAATTCCCTATAATTAGAAGATAGTTTCCCATGGTATGAATTTCCATTTTAAGGAGAATCTTCCACAGCTGTTGAGGGCCTATGCTCAGACTATGCTATTTCCTCCAGAACCGTAACTTTCAGTGCTAGAAAAAAATCCCAGCCTAACATAGTCTAATATACTACACCGGGTGTTTGTGGAAGTTAAGTTCCTAAGCTAACACCATTTTTAGGCAACTCTCAAATTCTTCTTGCAAAAATGAACATAAGAAGTTTCCAAGACAGCTAAAAAAAAGAACTGAGTTCTGGCTGCTTTACACAACATTATTAGTTTAAACGTTCTCAATTCCACATTCACTGACAGATATTGGGACAGAAAGCCAGACAGCTGTACTATTTTTTTTATAAGGTAGTTTTACCAATCACTACAAAGTTCATGAATGATCCAGTCATGGTGGGTACTTGCCATTTCTCACTTTCTCAGCTTCTTATTTTTCAGCTTTTCTGAAGAGAGAAGTCTACAGCCCTAGGCACAAAACCTTCTTCTGATGGTGAACAGAAAGGCATTTGCATAAGCCCGAAAGTTTCAGGCACCTAATGTCCACATTATAACACGGACACGACACCTTTTCCAGATAAAGCTCTGCATAGACTACCAGAACTGAAGTGATATTACCTTGATGATTCTCCAAATCCATATCAAGTCGTTGAATAACCTTTTTAAAATGGTTTGTTTTTTCTTTTACTTCTGCCAGCCTAATAAACAGATTATGAAATCCAAGGTTAAAACTATTTTGTAAAATACTTAAATTTTTAAAATAAAAATGGAGAGTAGAATCAGAATCAAAATAGCAAAACTAAGTTTCTCAAAAACAAAATAATAGTAGGATTACTGTTATTATAAAATGTACATGTAATGTACCTTTCACTTTAGTTCCCATCTCTATTTGATATAGATAGTCCCTACAGTAAGTATAAGTACTGCTGCTCTTTTTCATTAAAACCATTTTTGTGAGTCATCAGTAGCTATTACCTTACTCAATTGGCCCCTCTGCTGGTTGCTATACAGCTTTGCAGAGGTACAACAAATGGCAAACTGCATCAAGTAACTGTATTATGTAAAAATTACCTATGTCTTCACTGAAATCCATTAAGAAATTGCCAAATAGAACACTGTATTAGATAATCAATTGAAATGAGGAAGAAAACAACCTTAGAAACATTTTTCCGTAAATTCTCAAATACAATTCTCTGTTATGGTTTATTACCAAGAATTCTGTTAAGCAACTTATTAGCCAACCAAAAGGTGTCAATGCATTAAAAATTAACCAATGATTAAAATTGGAAGTACTGCTCAGAGGAACTTAAAATTGTGTCTAGGAGATTTCAAAAATTATATAAAATCTTCTGTAAAGAAAGAAAAATCAAAAGGCTCAAAATCATATATTTACTTTATCTCTCCCCCATAACATACTACTGTATATTATAACATTAACCAGAGTTTCTGGCAAATCTTCAAGTGTATTACAGAAAGTTGTAGTACCCAACAACCAAGAAGCAATGTCCAGTTACTCTTTAGAATTGAAATTTCTGTAAGCAACTTTGTAACTCTAAGGGCTTAAGAAAACATATCAAAAAAAAACTCTTCAAAATGGGCCTGCAATGAACAGGTCTTAGGGATGAATGTGTTCTGCAACCTTAAAAAAGTTTATGTCACTGCTATTATTAAGGCACGTTCATAAGGATAGGAAGTATCTTATACAGACCTATACAGACCTGGTCTAGTACTACAACAATTATTTAGCTGAAGCAGAAGGATATATCCTGTTCCCCATGGAAGGTTAAAACCAGCAGACATTGCAACATGTAGTGAATATGTGATGGGATTCATCTGTCCCTCTATAGGGGCTAAATGTAATGTGTAACAACAATAAAACAGGATTACTCACTGTCTTTCCATGCTTGCTATTTCTTGACTATCTTCTTTAACCTATGGAAAAGTGTAGCTTTAACATATGAAATAAAATCTACAAGTGAAGAAAGAAAAAATCTAAAAAATAATTCTTAATTCAGTACACAAAGAATAGAAACTCAGCATATGGGATCACAAACTTGTTGTCACATTGTCCAACAACAGTTCTTCACTGAAGAGAAGTGGTATGATTTAAGTTTGATCTCTTCCAAATGCTCCCCTGCTTTCTCCATACACATTTAAAAATCAGATATACTCATCAGTGCTGTTCAGTACAATAATCCACGTAGCATATATGTATGGCTATATAGCACAACACAGTCCCTTCTAAAATAACCTAATTGTTTCTTGATTAGTACATCTACACACTATCCCAAAATGATACTGTCTGGAGTTACGCTATAGTACTGTTCAATAGGATCATTTTTCCCATTCCAACAGGACTGATGAATTGGACTAAGACAACCAGCTGAGAAGCTGACTGTGCCAATTTTGTTTTGGCTGAACCTGAAACATCCCTTCCAGCCAATTCATTACCTGTACTGAATTCCAGATGTTTCGTGCTGGTTAAAGAGCAAATAAGGGCAAGATTCAAAACCAAGTATTTTCAAATATCATCATCCCTTAATATATATACTGACTGGCTCAGAGAATCGTTTAAATTATACCATTTTATGTTCTTGCCTGCTTTAGTAATCTCTCTCTTTCCTCCTGTGGAGATTCCATGTTCTTGTCGTCAGCAATCATTTGATTTCGACGTTCCTCAAGCTCATGGAGCTTTTCATACAGCTGCACAGCCTCCTGTTTCACCTGGGAGTGCGCTATTTCCTGTTGGAAAAAAAAACACCTACTACCAACTTCCAGACTGCAAGAGAACGTCACAAAAATTATGCTTTAATTGAGTGACACTTAACTATACATTGAAAGTGAAGCTTTCTTATTACAATTGGTACCGAGGCAAAATGAACTTTATAATCTATAATCTCAATACTGCAGTTTCTGGAACAGAATATCCCAGTCAGCATTTCTTGCTCTATGAGTTCATTCTCAGGCCAACTTTCTGAGTAGATTTACTCTATTTTATCATTTCTAGGGAATCATAAACCATATACGGTCTTCCAAAGGACTCAAAAAATGTCTACAAGTATTCAAAAGTGGTACTTTCTGAAGACATACATGACTGGATGTTTCAGGTTATGGATCCTTATAGATCCATGAGAGACCCAATGTAAGAAACTTCTCATTCTAGTAAAGTAACAGTGTATTAGAAGTGTGTGTTTATGTATATATGTGGGAGAAAAAATATCTCAGCAGATATCACTTTGTGCTTCAAATGCCAGTTGTGTTTGAAACACGAAAATCATTCTCCCACATCCTGAAGAGTTGAAATCATGTTGAAAAATTAGGTATCACAAATCCTTTAGAAGAATGTGAACGGTATTTTCACATTTATCTTTGGAGTAATGCAAATCAGTCCAACGTCACACAAAACATTTGACAACCATACAGTTAACTAAAGCTAGGAAACCTCACTATTGCCATCAAAATTTTGTACGTGGCATCTAACAAAAACACTTTTAACCCACAACTGATTATAAATTATTGGTGGAAAACAGACAGGCAGCTTTGCCTTCCTATTCTAGGGCATGATCCTACAGTAGATGAAAATTTAATGAGAAAGGTATTATTTTTCTCACTAGAGTTCAGCAAATATTGGAGACCAGCTTTATCATACATACAGCTCGTAGAGACTCCTCTTTTACGTTTAGTGCATCCAATTCCTGCTGTTGAACAATCAACTCCTAAAGAGGAAAAAAATGCAAGATTTAGATAAAAATTACTACTTGATTAGGTTACTTTTTTTTATTCTGCAATTTAGTATCCAGAAGATGCTGTAAAATATCTCATTGGTCTTAAAAATTTAAAAAGCAAGACTGTGTCCAGCTTCTCCAAATAGCTCAGATATAATATTCACTTACTTTCAGAAAACAACTTTTCCAATAAGCTCGTACTACTCTTACTTGCTGTTGGGCAATAACCAAGGGTTGTTTGCCTTTTTTACACTATTTTTCTTAAAATCAGTACCGGGGGTAGAATTTATCATTTTTGCTTTAGAAGTTTAAAGGCAGATTTTAAAATCTGACCTAGTCACCACAATTTCTTCAGTCAGTAAAGGGACAGGTAGGCCCTGACTAGGGATTCAGCTCATCCTATGATAGCCAGGAAGCACTAGACTTAAAATATGCCTGTCTCTCTGTACAGACTATACAGGGAAGCTTTCTAAGACTGTATACCTGAAGCTAGATGAGGTTATTCCAACCCTAGAGATTTTATTGCATTTGTTAACATTAGAATTAGTGAACCCGCAAAAATTTTAAAAGACCCAACTTACTTTTCTCACATATCCGGACATACAAGCACAAAAAAAAAAACCAGTCGGATTCATATTTAGGTGCAGGAAGAAAAAATTCTACTTAAGTGAAAGAAAAAAATGCTGGGATTGTCTTCTTCCTTTTGCTTGCTTTTCACATATGATTAACACCTAAGCACTACAGAGGCTTTTAAAATCTGCATGTCAGTCCCCAAATTGAAAAGGAAAACAATGAACACAATTTGTTCTTAAGAAATCCAAAAAGACAAAGTATTTGTTTTCAGTCCATTGCTCTGTTTATTTTTCAGGCACTGCTACAATTGATTAAGATACCAGCGAGTTTTTTTATTGTATTACTCAGTTTTCACTTTAATATTTAAATTGTACCTGAAACTAATAGAGCCAGGTTTAGAAACATTTTAGATTAAGTACTATGAAACAAACCAACCTGGGAGAGTTTTTCATTCGCACCCTTCATCTCCATATATTTAGCTTGATTTTCCTGAGACATGTCTTTTATTATGTCGTCTGCTACAACTTTTTCACGTTCAATATCTTCTTCCACAGCTTGAATTAACTTTTCTGTGCTGTAAAAGTTAAAAGAATGTGCTATTTTTACTAGTCGATGTTCACTTTAAGCACACATTTAACACTCTGGTATTCCTTCAGCCTCCCTAAAACGATCCTTTAATGCAAAAACTTCTCAGACTCCATGAAAACAAGTTACCTACTTGTATCTGATCTTCTTGGAGTTTCATTAGCTATATAAACATTCACATTGTGGAATGCAGAAGATAAAGAGTTATTTGCCTGTACTGTACCCCTACGATACTTTCCAACAGCCCCACCTGGTCTACCTGCATAGTCCTCAAAACCAGCAAAAGTACTCTTCTCCCTCTCAGTTGCTCTGTATCAGTGAATTCTTGGAATAAGAACAGGCAGTCTGAAATACAGAACCTGGAATATGATTTGTGATGATCTGCTACATCCCATGGCAAATTTGCAGTGCAGAGAGACTGTACAAGACATATTGGACGGTTGTAACATGAGGGTAAATGGAATACCCTCTCGAGAGTAACAATGGTTTGTTCAAACTTAGTCCAAAGAATGAGGCCCTTGCTGTAAGTACACCAGTATATGAACGGATTGTAAGGTTATGTTTGGGAAAGGAGTAATTTTTTAAGTGAAGCATGCTTTTAAACTATGAAAGTAGTTTGATCCAAGATTCTCTGGAAGGCATGGAACTGGGAACTGGCAGGGAGCTTTCATGTTTCCTCGTTATTGGAAGCTAGGCCTCACTCTGGGCCTATGAAAACTGTTGCAAGGTCCCAGCAGTGACAACTCTCACAAATCAAGCCCAATTGAAGACATGATTGAATGAAAACGGAGAAATTGCATGGAAGAATTCAAGAAAATCTTAAGGTTGCTAATTTCCAAAATAAATCCCCACATTAGATGCAACTCCTCTGGAGAGACTGATCATAATTAGTACCGATCATAGGCAGCTTGTCTCTAAGTACAAACAAGGTGTCTTTTCCTGGAGATCACTGGGGCATTTATGGAGGAAGAGAAGAATACAGCTTGCTATGTTTCTCCTTTGTTCCAAAACAGCATGTGGAAGCAGCTGTCACCGTTGAGGGCAGTGGTATCTCCATGATCTACTGATTTTTTCTCATCTATGTCTGAAACTGCAGGTATGCCTGGCAGAATATAGAAAGAAGGCCTACTTTTCCAGCCCCATTGATGTAAGAGTAGGTGCAGCCACATTACAGAGTAGTCTCTCTGCCTGTAGTAAAGGTAAAGTCTCTATTTTCAATGTGATGTGGACTTCTGGCTAGATACTTCAGTATCTCCATGAGATTAGAAATGACTGACTTAGCTGTGATGCATCACCTCTGGTAGCAGTGTTTTGACAGAAAACTAAAGCTCAGTGCTCTTCTAAGAGGCAATAAAAATATCAGCAATGGCTGTCACAGGAGGATAATTCATTACCAAAGGTAGTGCAACACTTGAAGACTAATGGGGAAACTGAAACAGGGTTGAGACTTGGAAGTCACAGAACCTTCTGAGATATTAAGCAAAAAATCAAAGTGGCAATAACATCAAAGAGAGCTATTGAAATAAAAAGGTTTCTACTCAGACACATATTTGAAAGGACTGGGGAATAAGAGAAAGGTGAACCCTTTTGTAATTTCATGCTGTGAATTGGGTAGAATGAAGTTTAGAGAACGAGCATCACGAGAAGAAAAAAATTCCTGGACATGGTCTTTGTGTGTCAATATAATTCCCTTGTCAATCTGCATAAAGAAATGCTCTCAGATCAGAGCAAATATATATATATATATTTTTAGAATTTCTTCCTGAAATATAGCCCATATAACAGGTGTCCTTAAATGCTCGTAATTCTTTGTAAATAGTGAGCTTTATTTTTAACACACCCTATAACTTTTCTGATGCTGGTGTTTCCAAAACTCAGGAACTTAACACAGATTTAATCAATACTAGAGATCTTTACTTCAGTATGCAAATCTCATGAAAATTTCTTCATTTGAAGACAGGTCACATAAAAAAAATTCATGTCTTTATCTGTCTCAAACATTTATTTAATTGACAATAACCCAGCTTGCTTCTAAATACCCTGTGGCATTTTAACTCAGTGCTTCCTACATGATCTGGAACTTGACACTTGGGCATACTTCCATTAGTCTTCCCTATTGGCTGTGGAACCAATTAAATCCGAGATGATTATAAGAAATTGCTCAACCTAGTCAATCTTTTGCTAAAGATGTTCTAGCTTCCTTATTTTTTTACACTGCCTGCTTATTCATTAGGTACAAAGGTTGAACAAAAACAAAGTGCTGTTACATAATATTATTTCTTGTCAGTGCACTGAAAAGTGTACATGCTGCCTGTAAGAAGCAACAAAAAGGTAAGACATTTGGCACATCTTTTTCAAAATGTAGGCGAAGATTTATTAGTATAACTTTTCTGCTAGACTGGAAGCAAAAATATATCTTGAGATACATTAAAAGTTCAGGAATTACTACGAACCTTCTACATGCAAAGTTGTTACATAAATTGTGCTTCAGTTAAAAGCCTGCGAACAGTCTGATTCTCTACCGGAAACCAGAGTACTTGATTATACAAACCCCATTACTTCCCCAGATCTGCCATTTTCTTTACAAATGTAAAAAAGCAACAGAAGTTACTTTACTATTAAATAGTAAAAGTCTTCAATTCTCCAAGGAAAATCTTTTAAGGATACACTTCTGAGTTGAAATGACAAGGAAATGTCAAGGTATTATCAATGTACTGCCAGGCTCAGTTTCTTTCCAAAACAATTACTTTAAACAGCAATTCTTAAAGTCTGGCTTTACTAAAAAGCTACATTGCAATTAAAATTACAGATGCTTTCCTGTTCTTCTGTTGATTACACAGGTTCCCCCATACACAATGCAGGAAATCAACTTTGTAAGAACAACCCTAATTTTTCAACAGTAGTAACAGTAAAAATAGGGACTGTGTTTTTGACTTAAGACATATGTGCAGTGAATTTTTAGACAGAAAAAGGATTTTTCCAGTTAACGACATCCCCGTTACTCAAATATGTTAACTCTTTTTTTGAACTTCTGAAAAATCTTTAAATTAACTTTCATTTTTAACTTGATCATAATTGATTAACTTTCAGACTGAGCAACTTTTTAAATCGTATTTTAATATATTTTTCCCACTCTACTAATGACAGCATGTTTTTCTTTTGAACTCTGCAAACTACAATAATGCTATTAATCTGTATTTCTATGTTGCATGGTTAAGGTCTGCTCTGTTTCCGAACATCTTGGAAGAGATATCTCTAAAGTCCAGTGTGTCACAAGTTCCAACTGTTAACGTCATTGATACTGGGAGTTCACAAACCGCCGCATGTTTTCCATTAGCAACACACAAATTGCCTCCAAAAAGCATGCAAGCCACCATTACTATTACTGACAAGAACAGTACCTCATGCAGGAACATAATACCACAATGACTAGTGCCCCTTGTCCCTGCCATGTCTTTTTTTCTTTAATGTAAATTTCCAATAGCAGTAAAAATATACAGTGGATCAGAGCAGTATACATACAACCTCCTTCCAGGAAGTTATAAAGTTTACACATTGATTCAGTTAGGTGAATAAGGTCAGTCCTCAGAGACACAAATGCATAGAAGCAATCAGAGTTGACCAACTTGGTCTGTGACCTCATCTACTCCATGCTGATCATCAAAGGCCTTGTGGCACTCTTTTTAAGGACTGATGGAGTTTTTTTTTTTT
>VXAA01005835.1:104793-115795 GCA_013399115.1 Anseranas semipalmata | reverse complement strand
AATTCTCCCCCCCCCCCCCTTTTTCTGTTAAATTCAGTGAATATTCTACTGCTCAAGACACAATAATCACTTTAAACAAGTATCTTACACCTTTTTGGCTTTCTTTAATCTGGAAGACTGAAATCTAGGAAGGAGATACTGAGGTTCACGTAGTTCACCACCTTTTCCCTATGAGACTTCAGAAGCTTAAGTGAAACTGCAAAAATGTTACAAAAAGAATAATCTACCTTTTGCATAACATTTTAATTCAAATCTGGCATAACCATGGATCAGTTTAACATCTAAAAGACAAGATTTAACATTCCTGTTTAGTAGATCTTGGAAATAATGCCCAATTTCTCTGAGAGAAGTTAATACTGCAGTAAATACCATATGTCAAAAAAGCTTTCCTGGCTCTCAAAAAATAAGGTACAAATCTGTACAAAAACACCAGCATAAGAGATTGAACCATGCTTACTTAGTACCAAAGATCAGAGCAACCATTACACCTCCATAATACAGAGGTATTAGGGAAAATAAAGAGATTGGAAGATCATTCTACTCATTAGAAGTTCAAAAAAAAAACCTGTGAATTCATGTAAGAATATATGAGATAACCCAACCAAATAAACAAACAATCTAGTACAGCATTCTACCTCTACCAGTGGCAACAAAAGAAATTGTTTAGGGAGAGCAAGCAAGCCTGCAGTTTGATTCCTATCATAGTCTTCCAGTACCCATAACTGCTTTAACAGGGATATTAATGAGTATACATCTGCCTATTCCTTTTATATATTTGTGAAATTGTTGTCTATTAACTTGTCTAATCAATCCATTTTCTATCTTCTGATACTGTCCACTGGATTTTAGGTTTGTCTTAATTCAATGAAAGCTCAATGCATTAAGGCTGATAACACGATTTTTCTCTTAACTTTACATTTTACAGTATCTATGTAGAACAAAATTTATTATGTTATCATTGAAAAAACTATACTTATTAATTTATTAAACTACTGCTACAGAATACACTGGTATTCTGGTCTTAATATGGAAAAGTGTTATTTTTTGCTAGGCTCTGAACATGAAATTGTCTTGGCTCATGATCTGGGCTGGAACACTGTTTTTGAATCCAGTCATTGCTGACTGCAACATTACATCTCAAACTGTAAGTTCTATATGCATGTAAATTACTCTTATTTTTGAGATACACTAGAAATTAAAGACATTTTAAAAGCCTGCAAACGTCAAATTCCTGAGGAAAGAAGCAGATAGAGACAAATTAGAAGATATATTTTCCTGTGAAATGGGAATTAGCTGCTACCAATCATTGTAAGTGGGGGAGTAACACTGAAACGTATTTGAGATGATTTTATATTTTAGTCTCTCTGCAGACAACAGGAGTGCTTCCTTTATATCTACACCATTTTGCAACAAGCCTAAATCACAATAGTTATTTGGGCAAGGCCAACTATTTGTTGAGAGATTGTTTTGGGAGATTTTTTTGAGTTACCACTTGCCCAAGTCAGGTCCAAATATGTTTAAGATGTTTTAAAGTAATCTTTCAGAGAATAGTTTAATGGATTTTGTATTTATTCATAGAGGAAATGAGGGGAAAGAAAAATTCTTAAGAGTCAGGCAAACAAACTGTTATTGAACTGTTTGCTCTGACTCACTGCCTACTGGTCCGGGACTGTATCTACTAGTAGTTTATCACTGGGACAAACATGAAAAAAAAAGCACACACAGACACTCCACCTAATTTATTTTTAAATGAACTATTTACACTCAATCCAGTCACAGCAGTAACGACTTGAACACAGGCTACTTATCTAGGAAGAGGAACAATACAACGAATCTGTTTCCAGTACTTAGAATCTCCTTTAAAGCCAATTCAAGTATCTTGACAACAAACTGTAATCTGCAGTGATGCATACATATACCTACAAGGAAAGCTACTCTTTTCAGAAAAGAAAAAATGTATGAAGGTATTGAGAATATACATTCTTAAACCTGAAAAGACTACAGCTATGTTAAACTTCAACCCAGAAAACCACAATGAATTTAAATGCTATATTTAAAACAAAAATATGTAGTCAATCTGGTTGAAGGTCTGCTCCAAAGATGTTTTCAATAGTAAACACAGCTATTTTAAAACAGAACAGTACATTTGAAAAAGCACAGTTGAATTAATTCTCAGCCTTGAGTCCATTTTCTCTGTGACACCTTCACTTGGTAGTTTCTTGATTATGTGGCAAAGGAATCCTTTTCCTACCCAGCCAGACTTCACATTAGAATTCCAAAACAGACAGCCCTATTAACTCCAAAATAGCATGCTAGACTGGTCATATTTTGGATAATAATCACATAAGCATGGCAACTATAACAGAGTTTAAGCACTAAGTTTCTTGGCACTTCAGGTCTCTACACACTAGGATGATTCATTCTCCTGTATCACTAATCCACAAGCATATCAAGCAAATCGTGAACTAAAAGGCAGAAAGACCAGTAGAATTTTTCTTGTAAAGAGCTGGCATTGAAAGGACTTTTTATTCCCTTAACAATCACCACTGGAACTCCTTCATCACAAGATGTCCCTACACTATTTTAATTGTTGATATTCTCCTTTTTCAACAGGTCACTTGTGAGGAGTCTGGAAAAAACCTCTCTAGTATCCCCATCGATCTTTTGCAAAATGTTACTACATTAAGCCTCAAAAATAATAAAATCACTTTAAAAGACAATGACAAAGAGATTCTTTCAAGGCTTTCTAACCTCACTGAACTTTATCTGAATGAAAACATGATTACTGTACTGTGTAATAACAGCTTCTACAGTTTGACAAAACTTATAATTCTGGATATCAGCAACAATAATATTAACACAGTTCATCAAGCAGCATTCGCAGGATTAAATCAATTGTCTGTGCTGAATCTATCTTATAACAGGATTACTCAATTAGATTCAGATGTATTTTCTTCTCTAAAAAGTCTAAGAGTTTTGAATTTACAAAATAACTTTTTGAAATCTTTTCATATAAAATCATCTTTTAAATTGACTACAATTACCTTAGCTGGAAACCCATGGAACTGCTCCTGTGGCCTCCTCGATTTACAGATATGGCTAACTGCTTCCAGTCTGACAATGGGTGAGTTCTGTTAAGAGCGGTGTTTCATACCTGTTTGCATCAAACAGTCCTATCTTAGTTTTTCCTGATGTGAATAATACCCACCATCAACTTAAATTAGATATTTGGTGATTTTTTAGATCAGAGTGCCAATTAATTAACTATATCTAACAGGCTCTCCATTGCTCATATTCATAGAAAATGAAAACAACACTACATGTACATTCCCAAAAACAAAGGAAAAATTGTCCATCAAGACTGCAACTATACAACCAGCAGACTGTGAAACTGAAAAAGCTTCTTCAGAAAACACTATAACTTCCATTTCTGCCATTAAGCGTAGAAGCACTGCCTTTGTTATAGCTCCAACTCCAAACAACATCACTGGAAACAATGGAACACATGCAGGTAATAAACTGATGTTTCCCTTCACTGCTTGCAATCTGTTTTATTTGCTGATCCATGATTTCATATGGTATCGCATTCCTAGTACACTGTAATTCTTCCATAAAAGCCAGGGCTATGGAACAAGCGTATTTCCAGATTTTGTTAGACCATATATACACGTTATGGTGAATGCTATGCTCTACTGAATAAACCTGCAAAACAGATAAACCACACCTTAAATCTCAAACGACACTACAAAATGATGGTGTGAAAATTTCAAAGGCTTGAAATTCAGATAATTCTCCAAATGTCTACATAAGAGAACTAAAAAAAAACAAAAACAAATTTATTCTTCCAAACTAACTGCTCTCTAGATGGAGTTGTCTTCTTAAAATGCAAAAGATTGAGAGTACTAATTTTTGTCCTGCTCTCAACTGTGTTCAGCGTAAGGGACACAGCTGTGCCCATCCCATATTCTTTGACAATGTCAGTAATAGCCTCCTTACTTCATTTTTTGATGCAAATTCCAACATCCTTTGGTAATACTCTAGTTTTCCTTTTGGTAAAAATCAATTTTCTCTTTTTGTTACATCCAAATTACTGTTCTCCACTCTCCCATAATGAAATGCTTCACTTCTTGCTTTTGGCTAAAGCAGAAGAAATACCTGTCTTCTGATATACTGACAAATTGTAAGCCACCACTGCCACAGACTTCTTTTGCTGTAGCTAGCATCAATAATGTATTTTGGGACAGTGGCCAGCACACAAAACCAACTTGTGAATAAGGACTACTGGCATCTACAGTCTACTGAAATTTTTATTACAAAAGAAATGTAACTGAAAGAATATACCAAACAAAAGTTGTAATATTTCAGGACACAGGCATCATTACCATGTAGAAATTTAAGCTTGGGAAATAGCATTTAAAGTCAATTACTGATTTTTATTTTTTTCCATTCTCAAAGCCAATCCTGGGATTTAAATTTTGAAAAAAGAAAAAAAGATTATTTTATATATTCCCCCAGAACTTCAGCTGACTTTTTAACAATTATTTAATCTTAATAAGTATGCATGGTGGGTTTACATTACTATGAAACATGAGAGGTACATGCGTTTTTGGTCAAAGTGATGTTATTAGCTGTTTAATAACGTAGTAAAAACTAACTAATGCTTTGGAGACGTTCATCTATTCCCCTATAATCTTTTATGTTGTGAGTTCTCAATCTAACTATTAAAAAATTAATACTAGAGTTCTTTCAGGTATTACACATAAAGATGACTGTTCTTTTTTTTTCCCTGTCTGTTTTAAAGAGTTTCCACTTTTTGGCAAAAGTTGGACCTTCCTTGTGGGAGTCCTAGGGTTTGTCCTAAGCACTACATTCCTGATTTTTACTGCCATAAAATGTCCAACGTGGTATCGCTATTTGATCAGCTACAGTCACCGTCGTCTGGAAGAAGACAACCCAGAGGTGTTTGAACAGGAGTTCTCAGCAGACATGACTTCTTCTCCCGCAGTATCAGATACAACCAATGAAGATCCCATAGTAATATTTGAGAAAACTAATGCATTTGAGCCTGGCGAAGACGGATTTATTGAGGATAAATACATAGATTCTTACGTAACCGAGGAGAGCTAATGTCTTACACAATGGATGATGAACTGACTTTTCAAAACTGTAGTACACTTGCTCAATCTATTCAGCCTTCCGTATTACTCTACTTATGTACAATACAAACTGAACCTAAGCAGTCCGTCTCCTTTCATCTCATCAAATCTGTAACAAAGTATTGCTGCATGAATCATGAAGGTAAAAAATTTGGTCATCTCACAACGAGTGTTTCAAAACATGAAAGAATACTGATCATCCATGTTTTTTAAAAAAACTATTTTATTATTCATAGGGCAAAAACAACATAGTGTACACTGCTTAACATGACCAAATATTTAAAAAGCAGCTTGTGAAGCTGGCATAATTATTGATGCTTTACAGATGAAGAAGCCAGAGATGAAAAACCATTTATTTAAAGCACTGAAGCAGACTACAGTCAGACTGGGGATTGAATCCAAATTAACAATGTCACAGCTTAGTAGTTTATTAGACAAAATGAGTATCTACCAAGCATCAGAGCTTTTTTGCTTTTTTTTTTCAACCTGAATTAACAAGGTAACTAAGACTAGTTACTAGTTACTAACTTCTCCACTCCCTTAAATGTGTCTACCTACAGTTAAATGATAAATATCATTACTGCATATCTGATGCCTTTATGCCTTAGTTTGCTACTGAACGAAGTCTTTTCTCTGCACATTTTGTTAACACTTAAAAATGCATTTAGGGGTAGAACAGACATATTTACAAGCCGTTGAAAACCACAGTATTAGTGAAAAGTGGATATTAAATGGCAAATTGTTATCTTAAAAAGTGTTTATTTATGGATAATATCTCATTGCTCTTACTGGCACCAAGTAGGATCATACCTCTTTCTCCGGACATCTCTCATCCCTAAATTAAGCATCTCGAACTCATCCTCTCAGCTTATCACTACACAAGCCATTCTCATGGCTTACAAATTTTCACTGCAAGCACCTCACTGTCCTCACCTTCCTTTCCACACACCCTTACTTTACCAGACCGGAATCTCAGTTCTAGTCCCACTTCTGATTACTTTCCCCACTCTGCTACTGCAACACAACCTCCAAAGCCTGGGACCTCACAAGCCAGGAGTCTTTACTGCCACCTAGCTCCTCCTGGATGAAATGGTGAGTATCTCCATGGCAGTTACTCAGAAGAGTTTAAAGCCAGGAACTCCAGCTTCAGCCTGATACTGATACACAATCTTGAAATTGTTTGGATGTCCCTTGTTGCATGGATTGCACTGTTAACGAACTTCTGAATTAGATAACCTCTCAATTTTACCAAGTTCAGGTATGATTTTAACAGCTTTTGAGAAGCATACACTTCATGTACTTACGCTTGTCTTTCTGTGAAAATTTTATCCACACTCTGAGCATCTCGGTCATTCTGAACCTTTAACTTAAAAAAAAAAAAAAGTATTTTCATATAATATATAATAAAAAATACATACTTTATACACAAATGCAAAGTTTCCTTTAAGGGAGCAAGAAGCTGCTCAGAATGCAGTAGAGAAAGGAGCAGCAGATGCCTCCTGCTCCAGAGGTGTTCCCAGGCTGTTCTGAAAAAACAGCTTCTAAAAATGTAGTCTTCCACTGGAAACTAAAGGAAGTAAGAAGGCATCTCTGTGTTTGAAAAAGAAATGCCATCAAGTTTGCAACAAATCAATTCCATTAGTATTACTGTGGGATCTATTAGTGAAATACTGCTTAAGCCCACAGACAGAATGCAAATATAACACTTAAAGAGCATTTTTCTCTTCATGACACAGACAATGTGACTTCATTTTTTGATGAAATGTGGAGAAAAAAAAATGGCCAAGAAATACTCAGGTGGTTTTTCAAGCTATCAAAATAACCTTTTCTAAGACTAGTTTCTTTTGCTAACAGACAAAGTGACCACAAGAAATGGAACATGCTTAATGCCCCTACAGCCTTAATACTTGCATGAACACTCTCAGTATCTTGAAAACGAAAGAAAATCAAAGAATAACAAAGCTGATTGATTTTGTGGTTGGCCATGTCATGGACCTAGTTAATATTTATTACGCTAGAGTCATTTAAAAGGCAGAAGACAAAAGAGAAGTAAACAAATTTCCAGAAGATCAGGCGGCTTTAAAAGGCAATGCAGTCTAGTGAATTTGCTTTTCATAAGACTAGTGTTCTATGCTTCCCAGTCAAATAAATAATGTATTTTATCACTTGTAATTTGTGTTGGGAACACAGCCTTTTCAAATCTAAAACACAGAAGCATTATCATGTGGTTTTGAATACAACGCTTGGGACAGCTGTCTGACTACAAACACATAACACTGTCAAGTATTATGGCCAATTTAACTGGAAAAAAATGAGTTTTAAATTAGTGCTATGCTTTTTTATATACGTCATGTTCAAAGTACCAAAAATGTAATGTATACCATTTCACTGTTCAAACATAGCAAATATCCTAGTTCTTACCATATTGTAATCATGAATCACTTCTGCCATGTCTGTATTGGTGTTAAGTATATCCACAACCTGAAATGAGACAGAATTCCAACCTGTTAGCACTCACCTTTTTTTTTGTAATTACACACACACAAAAACAGGTAGCAACTCACAAAACTTCCATGAAAACACAATAGATATGCATTATTGCAAATGGAAAAAAATGTGATTTGGGAATCTGAATAGATTACACACAGTTTTCAGAAGAAATTCTGATTATATGTAGCTGTACAAACCCACAAATATTATGCAGCAGTAATTTCTTAAATGCGTGAGCCACTGCTTCTCCTAACTTTCTTCTTTTGTTTTCCTTAGTTTTCATTTTCTTTTCTTTTCCAATAACTGAATAAACACAGTATTAACCAATATATTTTTAAGCAGAAAAGTCAATAAAAAAGATGTTGAAGTTAAGCAAAAACAGTACAAAGCAAAGGAGAGAAGGGAGAGTGTTCAGTATCAGAAGCTGATAGCAGCATACCATGTTGTAGTCTGCTAGCTGACCTTGAAATTCTTTGATTTCACCAGCTAAAGCCTCTGCCCTAAATACAAAACAAGAAGCCAAACTTAAGACAGGAAGCATCACATAATAAAAATGAACTAATGAAAAAAAGAATTATTTAATGGTTCCTTGAAGCCTGTACAACAGCCTAGAACAAGGTCTTGTGACTGAGAAAGTTAACTTTGTATTAGCTGCAGCACAGCTCACCTTTTTTCGTATGACAAATAGACAGATTTCTCTTGCTTGTACATTTCTACTTCTTCCTGCAGCTTGTTAATTTCTGTTGTGAGTTCATTTGTTTTGCTTCTGCAAAAAATAAACAAAAGAATCACTCAAATTTAAATATACAGCCAAAACACAGATAAAACAGAAACAGTATTTTACTCTAAGTGATGTCCAATTGGTATCTCTTTCTCGCACAGTACCATATTGCGAATCAACTATTTCTAAGAAAAGCTAGAGAAATGAGGGAAAAAAATAAAGTAGATCTATCAGATAAAATCTTAAGCAATTATTAGAAAACCTGGGTATTAAACAAAATGTTTTAATTAGCTTTTTGTTCCTGCTGGTGAAACAGACATGAATTCTTCTCAAATGGACCAGAAAAAATATCATCCACATTCTTTGAAAGGATGCTGTATCATCCATATATAGAATGACATCTTCTAGGATTGATTGTTCAATACTGCGATGTGGCAACTGACAAAGGAGCATATACCTTTGTCAGTGCCATCTCAATGTACAATTCAAGTCAACCACCTCAAGCATACACTAAAAAGTGCTTAGTTTGAGATGCTACTTCTTACAATTGCAGCTATCAGACCTACTAAATATCACAGGTGGAAGCTCAAAATCGCTGATGCTTCTGTAACTAGTGCTGTGGGAGTGCATTTAACTTAGCAAGCCTAATAACAAAATGTCAAAGAAATCTTTTACTTGGACATAAGCACAAAATTCCTCTCCTCCTACAAATGACCTGCAAAATGACCTTCTTGTGTCTTATAATAGACCAGATTTCATTAACATGAACACCACTTATCCCACGTTATTATTAAGCACAGCTCTACCTTCATGCCAGAAAGGGAACAGAGCATTAAATCTTCTACAGGTTGAATGTATTTTTAAGACATACCTCAGCAGTCCAAGATAATATGTTTTATCCATTATCTGTCTCTGAGGACCTGACAAAGGAGAGTAAGATGGCACTTCATTAGAAAGCAACACATTCTGATTAATTGCAAATTATGAAAACAATATGCAGATTTCACAATCAGAGAACTGCTATGTTGTCAGTGTTCTTACACAGATCTAACTTCACTAAAACAAATTAAGGCAGAAATTCATTTTAGACTGTTGTGAAGACACAAAATACTTTTTCACACTCTGAGCATTTATTTACTATATAATGAAGTATTTTAATTATTCTGCAGTGCTGGAAGAAGATACAATTTATCCTGTTGTATTCTAATCTATTCTAATGTATTTTAATGATTTTTAAATAGACGTATAAATCATAAAGCAAGCTCAGGCACAGAAAAGCCTTTGTTTTCTCTAATGGCCAAAAGCAAAGGAGGGAGAATGCTTTAATCTTCCTTTACTTTCTCTTATCCTTTGTAGACATAGCTATTCACCCTGCAATTTATACAACTATGAAAAATTTTCCTTTAAACCCTAAATATTCCTCCAAAACTTTTTCAGATACTTTGATAGGTATTTTCAACAAAAAATACCTTTCATTCCAGTCTTCATTCCACTTAATCCTTGTTGTGTCACTGGGCGGTCTGCAACTTTAATCTGAGATGACAAGATTCCACCAGTAGCTGACGAACCACCACGAGAACCAGGTCTTGATGTACTAGGAGGCATCTAGAAAGAAAAGAAAACAAAACAAACCACCAAAAATCCCAACGCTGAATTATGAATTTATTATCCTTATGTAATTGCCAAAGCAATTAAAAGCCTGAGAGTTACTCTCTAAACTCTTCATACAACAATCTTTTAGCATTTACACCTCTTCAGGTAAACAAAGCTTCAGACAAATGTCTGTTGTAGAAAGGTACAAGAATACCTTCAAGCAGCTGTTCATTGTTCTCTCTGTATGAGACACTAACACTATCAAGATCTCCCAGGTGAACTCGTGACAGAAGGTGTCCCTTAACACTTTCAGCCAAAATTACAAAGTAAAACTCTCTACGAAATGAAAATCTTTCAGTTCTTCCTGAGACGATCGCTCTCAGTCATGGTACTGAAAAAGCACAAAAACCTGGGTAACAATCTAAAGACATTGAAGTTGATGTTCCATTTTTTTTAACATACCCCTGTTCCTATTCTGGTTGCTGATGGAGCCCTTGATGAAGAGGACGGTCTTGCTGTCAGCCCTATTCCTGCTCTTGAAGAAGGACGAGCTACTGGTGGTCTGTGGCCGCTGGCCATATTTGTTTCCTTTTGAACTTCTCCCTGGAAAGGATAACAAACAGTCCTTCCATTTGCAAAGGTTCTTTAAAACGACCAGAGGCCAACTCGTTAATTCTTCCCCCTTTTAGTCGGAGTTCACGTTTCTTTCGAACTTTCCCTAGCCGTTCCTTCCTAGAGAAGCACGGCGCAAGCCAGAGACCGCGCTCAAACGGACCGCAGACGGTGCATCAGTTACGACGAGACCGCGGTCTCCCCGGCGCTTAGCCGGCCCGTGGCTCGTACCGCCGAGCGGGTAACTCGTGCCCTTCCCCGGGGCGCTTCCCGTTCCAGCGGCCGTATTTAAGCCTCTCGCGAAGCGCCCTGGACACGGACGGCTGCACCAAGTACTCGCGCGGGAGCTCCGGGGGCAGCCCTTCAGGCACCGCCGGGCTGCCCTAGGGACTCGGGACAGCCTTCCCGAGCCCACCGAGCGGCCGCGCCC
>VXAA01005835.1:84967-99958 GCA_013399115.1 Anseranas semipalmata | reverse complement strand
TTTTTTTTTTTTTAAGAGTGCTTGCATTGTGAAAATTGTTTGCCAGGATATAGATGTGAGCTAAATAGAAATGGTATGTTGCTGGTAATGGAAAGAAAAGCTGCATTAAAAGTTTTCCTTTCTTTTACAAAGGACATGAAGATTGTGTGAGAGGTTTAGCTATTCTCAGTGAAATGGAATTCCTTTCCTGTGCTAATGACGCTAGTGTTCGAAGATGGCAGATCTCTGGCGAGTGTCTGCAGGTGTATTATGGACATACAAATTACATATACAGCATATCTGTTTTCCCTCGATGTAAAGGTAAGTTTCTTTTTTGTGACTATCAGCTGGTATACTTCCAAAACAAAATGGCAAATTAGACATTCAGTAGTTCTGTGGAGCTGCCATAGCCAAAGAACTCAGGTAGCATTTCATTTGTTTAATTATTTCCTCTTGCATAAATAATACATTTTTTTGAGGTTGACTCTAAATCATATCTCTGGCAGAATTGCTCTGGTAACAGGTGAGGTGAAAGGTCCTAGGTTAGGCCTAATTATAAAGATCAAGTGAAACTTTGGTGAACTAATGGACAAAACTACTGTCTGGGTTGCCGCCTGTACTTTAGCACTGTTGCAGACTACTAAAATGATATGCATGGTGTAGCAGTTTGAATTCATATAAATTTGGATACTTCCACAGAAAGTTTTCAAAGTAGCTTATCAACAGTTTAGATCAAGAATTTTGTGTGTGTGGCTTATGCATTTGTTCTTAGAGTTGGAGGTTTGGAGGTTCGGAACTAACTGTTGCAGACAGTTGCAGAAGAAATTCCAAGTCAGTGACATTGTGTGGTGTATGGGGTACTTGCACATTTGTTCAGCAGGTAAAGTGGATATGTACGTGTGACGTGTGGACGTCAAAAATCTCTTCTGCCTTGAAACTCCTCATAGAGGAGATGCCTGAAGTTAGGTATCTTTGAGAGTGCTTTATACATACTTCCTGAAATAGCAGGCCTACTTTGCAAAAAATCTGAGATTTAAAACAACTGTGATACTCTGGAAGCGCAGTGTGAGACAAAACGGTGTTAGTTCCAAGTTCTTTGTTTAAATTCTTGGAAGGAGGAAGTAATCTTTTGTTACAAACAATTTAATTCCCCGTCTAGCTGCTCAGTCTGCAATTTATGCAGTTTATACTTTCTGGGAAGACAGCTATGCGATGGCTTTCTTTTAGCTCTCTTCTTGTGATTGAGAGAAGTATTAAATTGTAGAAAGGTTCTTTTACTGTTTTAATTTTTAGATAACCAGTTGTAGAAAGGCATGTAGTATCAGTACAATAAAATATGCTTTAAAAGCTTTTGTATTTTTTCTTTTCAGATTTTGTAACTACTGGAGAGGATAGATCTCTTAGAATCTGGAAGCGAGGGGAATGTACTCAAACAATCAGACTCCCAGCTCAGTCTGTATGGTGCTGCTGTGTGCTAGATAATGGCGACATTGTAGTTGGTGCAAGGTATCCAGGTTTTACTATTGGTGCATTTTTAGATCCGAATCTGAAAAATCCTTCGTGAAATTGTGTGCATCACTTGGATTGTTATTTCCGATTATATTTAAAATACAGCCATGAAGGGGTGTGTGTGTGGATTAAATTTAAGCATGTGCTATACTTCAGCCCAAAAGACATTCTTTTGGTATGCAAATTACCAAAAGGTAAAATTACCAGAGGTAAAAAGCGAGTTCTTTGGGAATGTGGTGAACTGTGAGTAGACTGAGAATAGACTACAGATACTGTGTAAAGAACACATTTGATAGGCATATGCTACCTTGACTTTAAAATTGTACTACACGTAGGGTTTCAGGTTACCAATGTAAGTCCTTCTGTGGGCTTTTTTTAGCATGAGGGCAAATTCTTTTTATAAAAATAACGGGGAGGGTTGTTAGAAATAAAGATGGTTTCTCATGACATAGAAGTCACTATACAATGACTGTTAGAATGTATGTAATCATTTTGACATTTAAAGTAATATTTCTCTTTGAATGTTTTCTCTCCATTCAGTGATGGAATCATAAGGGTGTTTACAGAGTCTTTGGAGCGAACAGCAAGTGCTGAGGAGATTCAAGCTTTTGAAAATGAACTTTCCCAAGCATCCATTGACCCTAAAACTGGTGATTTAGGAGATATTAATGCTGATGACCTTCCTGGAAAAGAACATCTTAAGGATCCTGGTAAGTTATGTTACCTCTGTTATGTTAGAGGTGCCTCCAGATCTTGGTTCTGAGGTATTGAAACTTCCCATACATTCCAAAATAAAGGCTTTCATCGCTTTCAGTAGAGTTGCTAAAGAAAATTGCTTAATTTTGCTCTGCTTTCCTTTTATTGATTCTTTTGGAGGCAAGACTGTAGTTTAAATATTTATATGTGTGTGTGTACGTATATCCTAACATATATTTATATGTATGTATGTTTTGTAGACTAAAGTGGTTAAAAATACTTCTCTTACAAAATAATTTAGAAGAAGCTGGGTTACAGGATGCTGCAGTGTGTTCAAGATGTTTTGGATCTATTATGCCAGCTGTGCCAATAATAAAAAAGACAGCTATATAATTTGCAAACGGAATAGATTTTTTTTTCGTAAGGAAAAGTAGACATAAATTTTCTGCTTTAGCTTTCAGCTTGAAAAACAGTTTTGTCTCGATCAACTCAGTTTACACTTTCCAGGTACTCGGGAGGTTACTGAGAATACAGTAGAAGCATTGGTAGCTAAGATTACTCTTAAATAGACAAATATTTTTCCCCAGGTGAAGTAACCAGTGACCTCACCCCTTGGCTCTGATCAGCAAGTGGTATAAATCTTACAATCGTGTGAAGCTTCCCATCTTGTTAGACCATGGGAGAATATCACCTTTCTTGATTCTCACCTCCCTGGGAAAATGGTGAACTTTTGAAATACTTAAGGACTGCTTTTGCAATTTAGTTTGGTGGCATATACCATTACTGTAACTGTACAATACTGTTGTCAGAATTTCTGCTATTCTTGTTGCAACACGTAGTGTCTAGTTTTCTGTGCTGTGACTTGAAATCTTGGTGAACTATCTCCTCATCTTTAAATTTGAATGCTATTTAAGACCTTATTTTTCTCTCCTGAAGTAAATCGTACTCTTAGATTTCTTAAAACTGTTAAATATTCCTGTCTACAGGAACAAGAGATGGACAGACACGCCTCATTAAAGATAATGGGAAAGTTGAAGCATATCAGTGGAGTGTTAGTGAAGGAAGATGGATAAAGATTGGCGATGTTGTTGGTTCTTCTGGAGCCACTCAACAAACGTCTGGAAAGGTTTTATTTGAAGGAAAGGTATATACAACTTTTAATAGGCTGTATTCCTTTCTAAGTAAAGTGCTTAATTTCACATTTAAAAAAAAAGATTCTGATCTTTACTTAGCTAAAATATAAATTAGAAAATAGGGATTAGTTGATACTTTTTTTTATACATCTTTGATCTATTAAAACATAGAGGTAGAATAATAAATATTAGTTTCTGTTTTACTTTTGAAATACATTTTGTAAAACCAGCAAGCCAATGGAGACAAATTACTTTGCAGAAAGGTCAACTGCCGGCTCTTAAAGAAAAGATCAAGATCTCTAGTACTCATTGCTAATACATTGAAAAGTTAGTTTTAACTGCCTTTCCAATAAGAGAGAACCCTATAATGTATAATGTAAGGGACACCTGAAATATTACGTACAAGGCTTTCTGTGTCCCTTTTCTTTGTCTTTTGAACCTAAAGACAGATAACCCAAAAAGTAAACACTTCCTTTACTGAAGTGTACACAGAAAAATCTCTATCTTGTGTTGCCACTGAAAGAATGCCTTTCAGAGACTAATTTTCTCTTGTATGCTTTAAAGAAGCCTTAGGCCTTTGTTCTTTTTTTAGTAATAGAAGTGTGCTTTTTAGCCTGAAGTTTTTTTGAGGCATCTGACTGCCCGATACCTTTGCAGGCAGCCAGACTTGTCCATGAGGGTTACCTGATGCATCAGTTATTTTGTAATATATCTGGACATACGTTGTCATGATCTATTGTTCTAGCTTGCTCTTCTTGATATACAAAATTCTGGAAAATGTAGGGTACAGTTTCAATGTTTTTATTTGCAGCCTATGTAAGAGACTAATACTGCTATTTGCAGAATGTACAATAATAAAGTTTTTAGGCTTAGGCCTGGGCCATTATTAGTCTGCATTTCATACATCTCTATGCAAAATGTGCTGACAAGTTTCTCATTTGTTCTTATTTTTGTTCTACTTAAAGGAGTATGACTATGTTTTCACTATCGATGTAAATGAAAGTGGGCCTTCTTACAAACTGCCATATAACATATCTGATGATCCTTGGCTGACTGCATACAACTTCCTGCAAAAGAATGATCTAAATCCAATGTTTTTGGATCAGGTGGCCAAGTTTATTATGGACAACACTAAGGGACAAACGCTGTTGAATACAAATACTCAATTTTCAGATCCCTTTACAGGTAAAAAATTAAACTTTATGTTGCGCAACTAAAATTTTAAGTAACAAAGAGATAAAAATGTGTACTTCAACACATTGTATGTGTATGCGCTAACTGACTTTTTCTAAGTATATTTCTTCACAAGGGTAGCACATGAACCTAGTGGAATGGCTGAGAGCATTTTGTACACTGTAGTGCAACTATCAGCCTATTTTTGAATGCTTACCTATTAGTGTAGGTCACTTCGCAAGCAGACTTCAGAGTCACAGAATTGTTGAGGTTGGAAGGTCGCCTTCTGGAGGTCACCTGGTCTAACCCTTAAGCTCAGGCAGGGTCACCTGGAGTCAGTTGCCCAGGACCATGTCCAGATGGCTTTTGAGTACCTCCAGTGTGGGAGACTTCACAGCTGATGATGAATTGTTTCCTGATGTTCAGGCAGAACCTCCTGTGTTTCATTTTGTGCCCATTGCCCCTTGTTCTGTCACTGGGCACCATTGAAAACAGCTCAACTTTGTCTGTTGGTAAGATTTCCCTTGAGCCTCCTCCAGGCTGAACAGTCCCAGCTCTCAACCTTTCCTTAGAAGAGCGGTGCTTCAGTCCCTTCGTCATCTTTGTGGCCCTTCATTGTACTCTTCATTATGTCTATGTCTCTCTTGTACTTAAGCCCAGAACTGGATACAGTACTCCAGGTGTGGCCTTCTCAGTGCTGAGTAGAGAAAGGATCACCTACTGGCAGTACTTTGCCAGCGTCCTGCTGGCAGTACTTTACGTAATGCAGCCCAGGATACCATTAGCCTTCTTTGCAGTGTGGTCATAAAGCTGGGTCATGTTCAACTTGGTGTCCATTTTCTGCCAAGCTGCTTTCCAGTAGTCCCCAGTGCATACTGGTGCCTGGAGGTTGTTCCTCCCCAGGTGTAGGACTTCGTGCTTCTTGTCAAACTTTAAGAGGTTCCTCCTGGTTGGCCCATTTCTCTAGCCTGGCCATCCCTCTGGATGGTAAGACAGCCCTCTGGAGTATCAGCCAATCCTCCCATTTTTGTGTTAAGTGCAAACTTGCTGAGGATACTCTGTACCACATCATCCAGATCATTAATGAGGATGTGAAACAGGATTGGATCCAGTAATGATGCTTAGGGTACATTATTGCTAGTTACTGGCTTCCAACTAGATGTCGTGCCACTGATCACCAACCTCTGGGCCCATCTGTTCAGCCAATTTTCAATGCAACTCACTGTCTGATCATCCAGAGTTCAGTGTCCCAGCTCCTGGACTTCTTGTATAGGACTTTCATGTCCTCAAATGATGGTGGGCATGGTACAGGTATATCTGACAGGAAAAATACGAAGGCATGTCAAGTCTGTGAGATATTTGTCAGAACAAATCTTTCAACAAAATATTAATCACTCTGGTTGTATTTTTCAGTCTAGTCTTTCTTTTCTAATGTAGGAAAAAACAGCTTTTTATACTAGGCTAACTGTGGGCAGATGCTGTTAAGGCAATGAAGTACAAAAATTTAACTGGAGAAAGAACTGAAACTGTGTGAGATAACATAAATGACCTCTTTTCAGGCAGGGAATGGAAGCTATAAAAAGTTAATTACTTGAGCTGAAATATGTTAATTGATTACATCCTGTCTATTGCATTACAAAATAAACCACTTTCAACCAGTTTCACAAAGTTGAAGGTAGGAACGAAATGTCATGAAAATAATTCTGAGCTAAATCTTTTTCTTGCAGTGAACTACAGATGAGAATACAGGCCATTAATCAGGTTCAGATGTGTCTCATGGAACTGCAGGTGTATAAACTTACACATACACCTTTGATTTGGCTGTGTCCAAATGTACAGTGGTTATGTCCCAGAAAACAAAGTTCTGACCCTGAAATAATTGCGAAGAATTTTGTTCAGTGTTGGGAGAACTATGTGTGGAGAGGATTGAATTTGTCATAATGCCACAATAAGCCGTGAGACATATTTGATATGTGGCTCCATTTTTGAGTTGCAACTGTCTGAAAAATATTAACACTTTAATAACATCAAGCTGTATATGTTTCACTAGGTGCTGGACGTTATGTCCCAGGCTCTTCATCTGGATCAAATACAGTACCTGCAGCAGATCCATTTACAGGTAATATAAAATTCATAATCTTCATTGTAATTTGTCTTGCCAGCATTTGAGGTGTGTATTTATCGTGTTCAGTTCTAGTATGTTTGGCTCTAGGGCACTATTTTTTTTTGGCAGTCCTCCATTTGGGGCAGCAATGTGTCACAGATTGTTTAGGTGGACTCCACTGCTGTGAGAAACTTCAAAGTCTGTCCAGATCTGTTTAGTAGAGGAGAGAGCCCTCTGCTTATCTGGACTGCCTCATGTCACTCTGTCCTCTACAGCAGAGGACAAAGTTCTTAAACCTTATGTTTTGCCAATCTCTCATGGGCATGGCCAGCTCAGGATTGGCTGTTTTCATAGAATTAGCTTTCTTTTTTTCTTACTACTCTTTTTATCTTATTATGTGACCATTATTGGTACCTTCCATGCTAAATTTTAGATTCTAACCCTTCCTGGCATAGCTAATTTAAAGTCCTTCTTGTAGCAATAAGCCTGTTTGCAAAGACATCCCACCCTTCTCAGTTGCCTTTGCTCCTCAGAGAGGGTCCCATAGTCATAGACTTGCCCCCGGAGCTCTTTAGCCACTCTGGTACTCTACAGGTGTTTCTTGGCAGTTTAATTGATGCCCAGGTGGAAGAGTAGCAGGGGTAAAAGTGTGAGGGCTTGGCAAGCTGTGTCAGTCTCTGACATCCTGGCTCCCAGCAGACAACAAACCTCCCAATATAACAGGTCACGTCAGTAGATGGGTGCCTCCAGACCCTGCAGGAGACAGCCTCCCACCACTGCTTGCCTTTACCCTTTTTGCAGGTGCTAGGTGCAGTCTCAGTTGGCTCTGATGCATCCCCTCTAGGGTGTTTGTCCTCAACACTGTCAGGGCACAGCGTCTGTTCTCCAGTTGCAGGTCTGCACATGGAGCAGAAGCCTTCTTGCTGTTGCGAGAAGGCACAGTATTTTCCCATCTTGACAGTCCTTCTCCATACCTCTTCTGCTATGTTCTACAGCTGACTCTCCTCCCTTGTGTTTTGTGGCTCAGGCTCTGCTCTCTGCAGATACAAAGACCTTGCCAGTCTCCTCTTAACCCCACAGCCTTGTCACCTGTCCCTGCATCTCCTTCACCCGAGGACTCAGCACCACATCCAGAGCCCAGCTTCTGCAGGAGGCCACCACTACCCCAGGCAGAGGGAGAGGCCAGGCCTGGGCAGCAGCACCCTGCCCCTGGAGCTCTTCGTGGTCAGAGCATGCTGCACCAAGGGTGTTGGCACCAGTGGTGCCAGAGAGCATGCCAGAATGTCTCCCAACAGTGGGTCACTTAGCTTGAGAGCACCATCACTGCCAACAGCACCCTCACACATATACATAGATAAAATCTATAGATAGATAAATCAGGAAGTGTTGAAGGACTTCTTTTTAATTCTGGTAGAGCAAAATAACACCATTAGTAGTGGTATTTCAAAACTAGTGGCTAAAAGTAGGTATGTGTTACCTCTTTACCAGTGGTGGTGTTTAAAAAGTATAACGTCTCCATTCAGGTGCTGGTCGCTACGTTCCTGGTTCAGGATCAAATGCAGTAGCTCCACTGGGTGGGGTTGACCCGTACACAGGTAAGAAATGAGGCCTGCTTTATAAAAAGCATCATCGATCTTTTGATTTGTTTTTTTCTTTTGACATGGATTCTATACTGTTGCAAACTTATACCTAATTAAGCATAATGAGCAGATTGAAACTGCTTATATTTTAGAAATTATTGAGAAAATGGGAGGAACAAAGCCTCACCAACGCAGGAATCATAGAATCATAGAATATCCTGAGTTGGAAGGAACCCACAAGGTTCATCGCATCCAATTCCTGGCTGGTTGTACACAGGACCACCCAAAAATCAGACCCTATGTCTGAAAGCATTGTTCAAACACTTCTTGAACTCTGGTAGGCTCGGTGCTGTGACCACTGCCCTGGGGAGCCTGTGCCAGTGCCCGACCACCCTCTCGGTGAAGAACCTTTTCCTGACACCCAGCCTGACCCTCCCCTGTCACAGCTCCATGCTGTTCCCTCGGGTCCTGTCGCTGTCACCAGAGAGCAGAGATCAGCGCCTGGCCCTCCGCTCCCCTCGTGAGGAAGCTGCAGGCCGCCATGAGGCCTCCCCTCAGCCTCCTCTTCTCTGGGCTGAACAAACCAAGTGCCTTCAGAGGTCCTGATGCGTCTCTGCCCCCAACCCTTCACGATCTTTGTTGCCCTCCTTTGGACAGTCTAATAATTTTATGTCCTTATATTGTGGCACCATGAACTTTAGAATATATGATAGTAATCTGTTTTCTTGAGATAATTTTTGGTTTGCCAGTACTTATGTTGTTGATTAAAGAAATTAATATATGCAGTTTAAATGGAAATTACATAGTATAAGCTAGCAATTCACCAGTGATTCTAGAAAATCATAAATTAAAGCTTCTTATTATTCCTCTAAAGAGATGTTAGGGTACTATTGCATGTGACATAACTTGGTCATATCTGCAGATCTAAATCTTTGCTTATTTAGTATGAAAATAATGTGGGGTGGGAGAAGTATTTGTTCTAACTTTAGAACATTCTTATATGTTAACTGCAATACCATTTCCTAGGACTGACTGTATTTTGTTTCACTGTTATTTAGAAATCGTGTAATAATTCACACTTTGGTAATAGATTTGTACATGAGGGAAGAACAGTTTGTGAAGGTATTACTTCAGCTTTTAACCCCTTTAACCCTGTCTGAGTAATGGACAGCAGGAAAGACTTACTGGTAGGATATTGTTCTATGTCAAACACATTGGCATGCTGTTAAACTTTTCATATTTCCTTTACATAGGAATGGGTGCCTACCAATCAGCTGCAGCAAAAGCTGAAAATATTTATTTTCCTAAGAAGGATGCTGTCACCTTTGATCAGGCCAATCCTACACAGATATTGGGTCAGTATTTTAATTTCGAAGATGTTTTTTTTCATCTGTTTGACATAACTTCATTTTTGATCTTTTCAAAAAGCTAAATTATTTCCCATAGCTTTCCTACTCTTTCTCAGTTTTGACCTTTTAAAATTACATTAATCGCTTATTGGTGGAGGTATTTGAAGGCTTAGGGATATGAGTAAATTTCAGAAGAACTCCTATCTGATGCAGAATATACAGTTTTTTTCCCCCCTTAGCTTATGCCTGCTGTTCAGTGTTTTGTTTACCAAGCTGGTACATTTGAACACTGAGCTTTTTTCTTCCCGCTGCTGGATATGTGGGTCATATCCAGTCCCTTTCTGGTTTTGCTCACGAAAGTTTCAGTTCACTAGGTAGCCATACCGTGTAATCTATGTTGTGTTAAAGTGAGGCATTCTGCAGTTTCACAGGTTCAAGTGGTCTCTTCTGTATTTAAGCAGAACATTCTGCATTACAGAAAAAGAAAATGGTGCACAATATTTAGTAATAATATAAGCTTTTGATAAATGTTACTGTTGCCTTGTATTTCTCCCTCTTTTCACATCCTAATTCCTATTCTACAGTCTCTTCTATATTTACCATAACCGTTCCACAGAATCTCTACCCTATTTGTCTCCGCTTTGTTTCAATGTGTTTCTGTGGAGTGCCTTAGTATAGTTATGGGTTTTGTAAAACTAGTTTGTATTCACAATGTAGGAAAATGCAATACCTGCCTCGAATCTCCAAATTAAAATTCTTCTTTTTACTCAAATCTTTTTCATTTCTTCCTTCCTTCCTGCCCCTTTATATACAGAACTTGAAAATGTTGTAGATAGTCTAATGTAGAAACTTAAGAACTACTGCTTTTTAGAAAAAGTATACCCTCACCTTTATCTAACTTCTTTAAGAGGACAAGCTCCTGGCCTTCTTTCTGCTATTGTTCTTCTACACATTGTTCAGGATTCATTTTTCTATTTAAAAGTATCAATCAAGCTTCAGTTGGTCTGTCCCTGTTTCCCTGAATTCCTTCTTTTGGCCTGGTGTTTGTTTGTTCAGGGAGATAAGGGATTTACAAACTAGATTTTTCTTTTCATGAGGTTGTCACTAATAAATAGATGTAGCTTCCTCCAAGTTTTGCACACATTTTGCAGTAAAATTTTGTCCAGAACTTAATAAGAGGGAGAACTGCAAGGATGGTTTACTTTTATATTCTGTTACAGCAAAGCAGAGTCTTTACTTAATCCCCCAAACATACTGCATTTGTTTCTTTTTGTCCAGTGTTCTTGAGGGATAGCTATTAGTCATAGGCTTAGTGATTTTTTTTTTTTTGAAGCTTAGAATCTGACAACTACATTTACTGAGTTTTCTGGAGTCTTGTAACAGCGCATGGTTAAATACACTTGTAAAAACAGCTGGACAGGGCTAGATTTAATAGCTGTATGTTTTTTCATAACGGGCAGACAGTTCATTTTTGTGCATACTGTAAAACTCATTACATAAAGGTGTACTAATGTAATGCTGCCTGCTGGTGTGTTTATTGACATGGCCCTCATCAATTCTGGAAGAACCATGATTGCCAGGTGCTTAGCCCTAAATCCATTTGCAGCAAAATGCTGTACACAAAAATACCTCTTCCGAGGCTTTGATTTTAAGTTACATTGACATTTGAATACAGGGCATGGTCCAATCATATTTGCTTATGGCACTTAAGCAAGTAAAAACACAAATACTGATCACGCTATACTTTGTTTCAATAGTTTATTGTTTCTACTCGCTAAAAAAGAAAAGAGTAAAGAGGAATCACATTTCAGTTATGACAACTAATGGTCTCGTGATTCTTTTCTGCATCTGTGCCTACACATAAGCTACGATGTGAATTCTGAATCTTTGTGGTGCAATATTAAAGAGGCTTATAGTCACATGTGATGATTAAACTTAAAATTAGAAACACGATGAAACTGTGAGAAGTAATGTTTTGTTTAAGATTTTTAAACAATTGTAACAGTTGTAACTTCTTTGTAAAGTGCTTTGTAGTGTAGTATTTCATTGAAGATCTGGATTTGTGAAGTTGTAATGTCAGAAAACCATACCTCTTCTATTGGTCTTACAGGCAAACTAAAGGAACTTAATGGCAGTGCAAATGAAGAACAAAAGCTTACAGAAGATGACCTAATAATTCTAGAAAAGTTATTGTCTGCAACATGCAATACCTCTGCAGAAATGCCTACAGCACAACAACTTCAAACTTTATGGAGAGCAGTTAACTGGCCAGAAGGTAGACATTTGCAATTATTTTTTGTGTTGTTGTCTCATCAATACTTCACCATGAACCGGAACTCTGTTATGCTGGCTGTTACAGTCTGTCTCACAGAGTTTATAACCCAAACAGAACCCAGAAGAGGACATACAGATGCTAGTAGTACTCAGAATTGGTGATTAGTAATCAGGTGGTTGTTGTTGGCACAACAGTAAAGATAAGGAGAAACTTGATATAAACATCAGTCACAGTTATTTCTTTAGCAGGAGCTTCCTCAAGACAGAGCTGTGAGACTTGTTAGGAAACAGAACAAAGAAGTGTGAAGTTAGTCCCAACTTGCTATCCAATGAGAGATGAAATTGTGGAGATAAGTTACAAAAAAAAAATCTGAAAAGTATCTCCTGTTTAATATGGTGGAAGTTACTTAAGTTAGTTTATGTCATCTGGGTTAGTGAAATGACATTTTGAATGAACACAAGTGGAGGTTGTTACCACATTTCATTAGATAACATGTTATTTTCGGTACTGATGGACCGGCTGGAAAGACTTATTTTGTTTATAAATATACACTCTAGAAAAACTGGATACATTGCATGTACAAATATCTAAATATGCAGTTTAAAATGAACTGCTTTCTTAAAATTGTGGTTAAAAGCTTACTAACAGGAAGAATACCTTTTTATTAAAAATTGCTGTTTGTTAGATAACATTTCTTTAGCTATATTCTGCAGATTTGGGAACTGGTGGTGGATAATGTTTCATATCAGACTTTTTGTTTTTTACAAAGTGTTAATTCTCAAGATGCTGCGTATCTGCAGGAAAAAATGCTTAATGAGTAGCTAAGCAGGTTCAGCTTCCTTGATATGGTTATAAGCTTGGGATACTGATGGTAGGCTTGAAGAGCCAATATATTTGAAATTTGGGGAATTTGAGAGGAACTACTGAACAAACTATAAATTTGGGTTCCTTAGTGACATCCAACTGATCAGTTGAAAACATCTTTTATTTTTCTTCTATGTCTTAGAGTTGAAGATAGCCTAAAAAACCTCTGCGTTCTTTCCCTTCAAGCAGTTCTGTAGCTATACTAAACTGTAAAATATGGAATGAGGACAAATGGATATGCTGCCTGTATAGGAGTATTCAGTTACTGAGAAGCTTTGAGAAACCTTTTTGGATTAGTTACCATGTGTATTTTGTGTTTGCCTTCAGTGTTATCAATTAACTTTTAGGAAAGATTTCTAAGATTTGTTTGAGAAGGACTGTGTCAGTTCGAAGGAGCATACTTTTTTTGTCATTAATGGAAGTGTTAGTAATATGGGTTTGTCAGTACTGCCTTTTACGATTTTTTGACAATTTGTGGTTTACCTGATGCTCTTTCTGCATGAAACTGTTACTGTCTGTTCTGAAGGCGAAGGATTTAAGAATATCTGCAACTGTAATAAACTCACCGGTATGTTTGCACAAATGCAATTCTAATACTAAAACATTTTTCTTGTTTCTTAGATATTGTCTTTCCAGCCCTAGACATTCTTAGATTGTCTGTCAGGCACCCCACTGTGAATGAGAACTTCTGTGGTGAAAAGGATCATGTGCAATTTATCCACCTTCTCCTGAAATTTCTGAACCCTAAAGGAAAGCAAGCAAACCAGCTGTTGGCACTTAGAGCTCTTTGCAATTGCTTTGTGAACCAGGCAGGCCAGAAGCTCTTGATGGAACAGAGGGATGAAATAATGACGCAAGCAATAGAAATGAAATCGGGCAATAATAAGAATATCCACATTGCACTTGCCACACTGACATTGAACTATGCTGTATGTTTACATAAAGTCAACAACATTGAGGGTAAAGCTCAATGTTTATCAGTAATCAGCACCGTTATGGAAGTTGTTCAAGATCTTGAAGCTGTTTTTAGACTGCTTGTGGCTCTGGGGACGCTAATCACTGATGATATAAATGCTGTGCAATTAGCTAAGTCTCTTGGAGTTGATTCCCAAATAAAAAAATATGCCTCTGTATCAGAACCGGCTAAAGTAAAGGAATGCTGTAGGTTTGTTCTTAATCTGCTGTAATTGTTTTACTTAGCGCTTGCGAGACATAGCGTATGCAGAGGAAAAGCTGCTTTTGTTCATATTTTGTGACAGAATATAACTGAGAAAATACTGGGGATGACTTAAACTTGATTTACTGTGAGTTACAGAGCAAATAAAACTTTTTACACTGTTTGTCATTTGACTGCTTTTCTGAAGTCTACAGTGCACAGGATCTTTTGCAGGATTCAAAAAATCAAAAATCAAAATAGATCACCAAGTCAAACCATCTTAGTACTTAAATGTCATCTAGATGGAAATCTAGGAAATGGCTGTGATCCAGTGATGGCAGCTCCACTGCCCCCAGCCATGTTTCCCCATTTCAGCACAATGTTTCTTGACCATGCTCTTTGTCAGCAGAGAAGCAGCCCTTGAGACCTGTTAAGTTCAATAGTGTTCTTCATCACTTTCTTAGTTAACATTGTCTATATTAACCCTGGTCAAACATGCTAGTAAGGAAGTGGCATTCACCTAACCTTTCCATCAGCTCTTTTCCACTTCCTTTTAAAACCTAGGTGTTGTATGGATTTTTTTTTTTTTTTAAAACCTACAAATAGGTGACTTTTTGACAGGTAGAACATTGAACTGCTGTATAGATGTAGTGCTTCAATAAGTGAACGCCTTGTTTGCAAAATTTCCTAAACCTCTGCAAAAGCTTTTACTTGACTTTAACTTTTCATGTAAGGAATATCTTACTCATATAGCAAAAGTCTTACTCTAAACTATGTCAGAATTTATTAGATGATAAAACATGAGTCATGTTGAGAGTAGGAGAGAAACTTAGGTGCAGAGAACAGACAACAGCAGAAGCTAGAACCGTGAAGTTAAATTTTGTGAAGTAGCTTTAACACTAAGTGTGGTGACTTTGAAAAGGGAAAATAATATTTTACAGGTCTTCCAGCAGATCTATGTTGCTCAGCTCAAAAGGGGGATGTTATTTCCTACTAATCATTCTACCTGTATCTGCTTAAAATTTAGTAAGGTTCCTAGTGACAGTTCTGTTTCCCTATGCATCGTTTTGTGCCTGAAGGACTGAAAAACTGCAAAACTCCTGCAAACGTTACACTTTTGTTTAGAGTTAAGATGAAGTTAGGATGGTCAATGTTCAGCTTGTCTTAAAAAAA
>VXAA01005835.1:7957-73543 GCA_013399115.1 Anseranas semipalmata | reverse complement strand
CCCCCCCAATTTCTTTAGTTAAAGTAAATGTTTCTTTGAAAGATCCTCTTAAGTTGTAAAAGACATAGATTAAAATGTGTTCTCGTTTGTTTCCAGGCAGGACAACAGTATAGACTCTACTTCTTCTTTGAGAGAAGACAACAAGCTGGAAGGTCAGGAATCAAAACAAGGTATGTAATGGAGAAAGCTGAAACTTTGTTCTCTTGATCATAGAATCATAGAATGGTTTAGGTTGGAAGGGACCTTAAAGATCATCTAATTCCAGCCCCCCTGCCATGGGCAGGGACACCTCCCACTAGAACGATACTGGACAATGACTAGTTCAAGATAACTCGTAACTCTTGAACAGTACCTGCAGTCACAGAGATGCATCCTCGGAGAAATCAGTTGGTGAACGGTTATAACCTCTCCCTTGGGCCAAATTCCATAAAAGCAGAAAGGAACACTGAAGACAATATTGTAGGAAATTTGGCTTCTCTGTTCTGTAAGACTGGGGATTTTTGTGGCTAGAAGCAAACCGCAGCTCTTCAGAGTTTGGTAGTTTAGTTTCCAGAACATGACTGCAGGCTCTTGCAAGGCTCATTTTGCTCTTCACAACTAGTTTTTCAGCTGAAGAGGAACTTCAGTTATTTCAATATCTTGATACGTAGGTGATTGCTAGTACTACCATTGCCATTTGCTGAATTCTTTGAGAGTCAGTTTTACTTTGTGTTGAGATGATCATAAGAGTACTCTGTTTTGACATTCATGGAAATCCACTATAATAACTGTTTGCCAAAGAACTGCTTGCAATTTAATCATTGTGTTCAGTCTTGATATGTGATAGGTTGTTTTGATTGTGCAGAGCTGAGGTCTGTGGGAATGGTGCTCAACACCCACTACTCCTGATGACTGGTGCATTTTACTTGAAGTCAGTGCAAGCAGAAGTACTCAAATCTTTGGATCTCTGAGAGGGAAGGTTTTATCTTGTGTATTTTTTCTTTTTAAATGCAAAAATGCAGTGGGTGAGACATTCAGGTACTACAGTGACTGGCAGAATAGAAAATGCAAAAATAGGTAAGTTTATGATGCACATTTGAGTACTTGTTGTGTAAGGAAACAGTTTCTTTACCAGCAGCAGTTTTTGTTTTATTCCGATCATTAAATCAACACCATATAACAACTGACAGTATTATTTTGTAGATGAAGCACTAGAATTGTAGGTGTTTCTTTCTCAGTCTGTTTATTTTCATTTGGACTATCCCTATTTAGTAACATCAGAAACAGCTTTTCCAATCAGAGAATGTTGCAAATTCTTACAAGCTGTATTTCTCTTCTGTGAAGATGTAGCATTATGTGCTTCCTGCAACTCCTGTTTTACAGTTCAGAATGCTGTCTTAAAGGTATCTCCTGGAAGAACTTTGTGAAGGGTGTTTTTTTCCAGAGGTAATTAGCGAGGGGAATTAAATGGAGAAGGAAGGAGTTATAATAAAAACATAAAAGCTTTTAGGAGCAGTTTGCTGTGACTTTGTGAGGAATGCTGTAAATGGTGCTTGCTGTACTACAGGGAGTGATCTTGGACCTGACAGATTTTCCACAGATCTCTTCCACTTGTTATTATCAAAGGGAATTCATGACTGTTTCAGGTGATTCCTTCATTGTTTTTTATGACTTTATCAACCAAAGGATCATGATGGCTTAGGGCTATAACAGTGGCTTGACTCAAAATGTTAGCTTTAAAGAGCTTATGAGAATATCAATATAAATCATAAAATATAACTCCAATAATTCTTCTGCAGCTTATGATGCTATGGGAAAAAAGCAGATTGAGGGAGTGAACAAAAGTGGTTAAAAAAATAGAGTAAAGTGTGTTAGACTGAATTTCACAACTGTAGCTGAAGGAAAAGGTAAAAGTTATCAAAATGAAAGGTAAAAGTTATGAAAATGAAAAAGGTAATGAGAAATGCCAAACATGAGCTTTATTACTGGGTAAAATTAAAACTGAAAGAAGGAAATGAAGTCCATCAGCTAATTAAACAACATTTGTATGCAAATGAGCTTGTAGGAATACTGTGTATTACGCAGTTTTGGAAGCCCCCAGATTCTGAATGGAACCAAAGGCTGCTTTGCCTAGTTTCCTGGTCCGTACAAATTCTGGGACAGACACAGGTTTCTGTTTACCAGTACCAAACAGAATTTTGTGATGGGTTGACCCCAGCTATCAGCTAAGCACCTCACAGCAGCTCCTTCCCCAGTGGGGTAAGGGAGAGAATTGGAAGAGCAAAAGCAAGAAAAACTCGTGGGTCAAGATAAAGACATTTTAATAAGTGAAAGAAAGCTGCATGCTCAAGCTAAGCAAAATAAGGATTTTATTCACTACTTCCCATTGGCAGCCAAATATTTAGCCACATCCTACGAAGCAGAGCATGAGCATACGTAACAGTTACTGGGGAAGACAAATGCCATAACCATGAACATCTCCCCTTCCTCCTCCTTTTCTTGAACTTTTACTGCTGAGCATGATGTCATGTAGTATGGAATATCCCTTTGGTCAATTTGGGTCAGCTATCTTGGTTGTATTTACCTCCAAGCCTACTGCCTATCCCTAGCCTACTTCATATGTGATCAGAGTGAGAAGCAGAGAAAGCCTCAAGGCTCTGCAAGCATTGTTCAGCAATAGCCAAGACAATGGTGTGTTATTAACACACTTTCAATATCAAATCCATAGCACCATAGGGGCACCTGTGAAGAAAATTAGCACCTGCCCAGCCAGACCCAGTACAAGGTCAGTTTATCTTTGGCAGTGAACTATGTATGATGAATATGTTCAGGAGGTAAGTTTCAAGTTTTGAATAGAGATCCATTAATGTACCTGTTTTTTGATCTATGGAAATGCTGTTCAGCTGAGCAGCATGTTAGGTAAATACTGACTGATGCAAGGCAGCAAGACAGAAAAATTTCAATTTCCTAATCCTGTTGATTCCCATTGCTTCTGATCTTTCACATATTTTGTTTCTTGCAGGATAGAATTGAGAAGGTAGTGTACAGAGTTGATTTGTTAGTGTAAGAAATGGGTCAAACTGCATCTGAAATTGAAATACTAACCTTGAAGCTACTGTCACAGTAGAAACAGGGCAAAACTACTTAGGATTGAAGAAGGCCCTGTTATGTGCATCTCATGAGTACTTTTTACACCCTCCTGTGAGGAGGATTTTGTATAGCTTCAGAATAGTTTGTGTTTTAAGCTTGAAAATTGTAATTTGTCTTAACAAAAATTGAAAACCAAAAGTTCTACGTGAACTTTATCTATGTGGCTAATCCTGCATTTGCCAGAGCTGAATACTTTCTTAACAGCTTTGGTCAGGATGTTGGAGATGCTGCATACGTTATCTGTGTATTTCCTGCATCTGCTGTATTTAGTAGTATTGTGGGCAGTTTTTGTGGTCGTGTTCTGTAACCAGTATTATGAGGTGCTGGAGGATTGTGGTTGATGACAATGCAAGGTCCTGAATCAGGAGTGAATTCTCAGGCTAACATGCGTTATTCCAAAACAGGGACTTAAACGTTATCCTAAGATGTAGTCTATCAGGCATGAGTAACTGAGTATATTTTTAAAAGTATATATAGTTTTAAAAAAACAAATCTTTAGTACTGAATAAATAAAAACCCTGGAGTTATGTTTTAATAAGTTACTATTGTTTATAAAATGTATTTGAGATTTTTTTTGTTGACCAGGTAGTCTGATGGAAAAAAAGAAGTTTTCTCTGCTTCTGTTTTTTTTTAGCAGCGAAAATGCATTTGTTGCTTCCTTAGTATTCAGTATTGATTTTTTTTTTCCACACCCTCAGGATAACAGGAATGTCATAAAAGCCAAGAAAAATAGGTTTTCCTACGGTTTTTCTTCTCTGCTTATGAATTAAAACCAAGTGCATGCATAAAAGGCATTTCTGTTTGGGGTTTTAGAAACAGTAAGATTTTTCTTAAGCCTTACTTGTTTTTCTTTTAAAAGTAAAGGTGGTCTCTGTTGATGTTGGTTGATATTTTGAACGAGGAACGATTTAATTTTGCTAGGCCATACTTTACTGCTAATCTTTGCACAGAACTTACCCCACATGTGAAAGGTTTGCACAAAAAGTCAGGAAAATACTACCCACTATGTAGATGGAGAGTTTTTTACGCTTCATACTTGTGTTTTCAAGAAAAGTCTTACATTCTCTTTGCTGTATTTTAAAATATTTCCTGTGTAGTAAAAGCACTGAAACGTTAACAGCACAAACAAAAGACTTCTGAAAATGTCCTTTCAAAGATTCTTTACCCTTTTTTGAAAGGGGAGATAATTGTTAATATTGGAACTGAAACCCAAGTTCTCAAAGGAGTATGGAGAACTGTCAACAAAATTGTTTCCAGAAATTTTGCAACAATAAAACGGTAAATGTGAGCATCTTGAGCAAAAAAAGCCAGTAATAGCAAGATGATTAAAGGTACTAAAGTCATAGATCCGTGCTGTGTTAGACTACATTATCAGTGTTTTTTAATAATCTGAATGTTAGTAGAATTCTCAGTGCCTGATATTCAAAGATAGCAGTCATAGGGGAAGTACTTGCTTGGGTTTCCAGTATATCAGTTGTTTAATTGTTGAAAGTGATACTTACAAATCAGTGATACTTCTAGCCCTGCAGATTGGAGATGTGTGAGATTCAGGAACTAAAATTAGATGGATGAAACTACGTAGGAATGAAAACTTTCTTTGACTATTCATTGGTAAGAAATTATACTTATTTCAAAAATACAGGTCTTTAGCTGTAAACCCTCATTATTAATTAACAGGGAACACAGCTGTACTTCTGGATAGTGGTGATACCAAAAACAATTATAAAGCCTGTAGGGTCAGTAACTTCACCATCATCTGGCTAATAAATTGTTCATTTGAAGCAATGAATGGTAAGTTTCCAAAGATACAAAGGCTGGCAATGCACTAGTAATTTCTGAGGCTGAAGTGTCAAAAGCAGTAGTCTCTTTATAGCCAATTTGTGAGATAGGTTACTCAGGCTCTGACAGAGTTTGGCTTCTATCTTATTGCAGTGTCTCATCTAATTGTTTTTCTTAATAAATTCCAACTTTTAGCCCACATTAAAAGCCAATACCATAACTTTCCCTATGTTTTTACTGATCTGAGTTAAATATGTCTGAAATAGTTGTATGATAGATTCTGAATAGTTGTACTATAATAGGAGTTTCTATTAATCTTCAGTACTCTGCTTGACATAGTGTCCCACTCCTTTTAAAGTAAGTAAAATAGTTTTAAAGTGGTTTTTAAAATTGCATTTTGAAAAGTAAGCTTACTTTAAAGATAATAAACAATAATCAATTCTGCACTGCAGAAACTTCCTTGTGATATAAAACCTTATGGCATTTTAATTGGGGAACATAGATCATGTAACTCCATATGATGGAATAAATTTTCCTGGTTCTACAGCTTTGCAATACTGTATGTTCTTCTAAATTGGCATAAAAATGCATTAACACTTGTCTAAATTAGATCAGCCTTAAAAAATGGAGAAGAAAAAGAAGAATTAGTTGTCTCAAATTCACACATCTTTTTGCCACCCTCAATCTACAGAGAAGTGTTTTAAGCAGAAGCAATTTTATACGTTGAAAGAAAAATTGTTCTGTTAGGTCACTATATGATTGTTACATTTGTGTTACAGGCAAAGGAGAAGATAGCGATGTCCTCAGCATAAATGCAGATGCATATGATAGTGACATAGAAGGCCCATGCAATGAAGAAGACAGCCCAGATGTGCAAGAAAACACCGTCAGAAGTGGAGCCAGTCAGATAGATGACCTTCAGAAGGACATTGAGAAAAGCGTGAATGAGATACTGGGGCTGGCGGAATCTAGCCCAAAGGAATCTAAAGCAGCGAGCTTAGCTGTTCCTCCATCAGAAGATGTTCAGCCATCAGCACAGCAGCTGGAGCTCCTGGAGCTTGAGATGAGGGCCAGAGCTATTAAGGCCCTGATGAAAGCTGGTGATGTAAAAAAACAGCCATAAGGTTGCTTAAAGTTCCAGTATGTTTTGAAAGATACTATGTCTTTTCTCTTCAGTGCTAAAGCATATTTGGGTTGGGTATGACATTCCTCATTCAGACTCTTATTGTGTATCCCGACCTGTGGCTTGAGCCATTGATCGTTATTTTCATTGCCTTTGATGTGCTGCTTCCATGATTGGCACAAATGGGTTGGTTCAATGCTGCACTGAGCAGTGTCTCTTTGTGCTGCATCATCTCCTCGAGGAGGCACACCACGTATAGAGCTATGCCATGAACCTGGTGCCTTCAGGACAGGTTAGAAGAATCAAGTTCTTTACAATCCCACGGTTAGGAATTAACCAAGTATTTTATTTATTAGCAACTCGTTAACTACTTGAGAAATTTGATTTATATATACTTCATTAAAAATGCCATTTTGAAGAGTTTTTTTTGTGGTGTGACAGCCTTCAGCATTCTGCGAGGTGATCTGAGATGCTTATTTCTCCTTGAGGTCCAGCTCATAGTAATGTAAATGTTCTAGTTAAATTGGATGATGATTAATTTTGAGAGAGTTAAAAGCATGGTTTATTTTTAGAAAGCTGAATTGCTAGAGAGTGTTTTTTTTCTTTTGAATGAACAGTTAAACTGTGTTATTTTCAGAGTTGTGAAAGTGCCTGAAAGTGACAAATACTAGGGTTTTTATACAGGTGGTTGTCTAATTGTTACTCTCCTCCAATGTTTATCTTCTGTGTCATAACTGAAATAAAGAAATCAGATTTTTTTTCTTGACTGTGAAGCTTTTTTGGTGAATATTTGGCATAATACTTAGTACAATGTAGTAAATTAGACTACTTAGAAGACCTTGAATTTTTAATATTTAACTGATAGTCATTTTATGTCCCCTGTAAATAGGAATATCTACCTAATTTCAGAGTAAATGTTTCTTAGAAACGGCATTTAATTTATTTATAACTATTATATACAGTTTTAAAATAATAATTCTACATTTTTTCATTTCAAACGTATTTATGTGTAAGTAATTTGTTATGGAACAGATTTTACTGCTATGATTTCTTGAAACAATTACAAAAATTCTGATTCTGTTGAGAAGTAGTGCTATTTTTCTACTTGGCTGCTAATCAGGTTCATATTAAAATGTGTGTATTTATGTACAAACACAGATTAATTTTTATTACCGTATGAAGTTTGTGAATGTGGTCCTTGGTAAGTAAAATGATGATGTAACACTTGATTTTCCTTTTGACTGTAACTTGGAAAGCAAAGAAGATAATTTGTAACAGTGCCATAGATACTTCAGAGTAGTTTTTGGAAATTAGTACTGTAGACATTGTTCTAGTCAAATATGTCTTTAATTATCCTGCAAGGTTTTATAATTCTTTTTTTCTCTTTCCTTTTCCCTTTTCCTTTTTTCCTTTATTTTCTTCCTCTTCCCCCCCCCCCTTTTTTTCACCTTTGCCTTTTCCTCTTTCCTTTCCCCCTTTTGTTTTACCCTTTTCTACTATTTTCCCTTTTTCATTGGTAGTGAAGTACACTGTCTTTAGTAGCAAGCTTCTATATATTTCTTAAAGCACAATTAATTTCCTCTAGCATCAACAGTATAGAGAGTAAAATGGTAGCAACACAATGCAGCATAAATTTGATTATAAACTAAAACCATCATTAAATACAGCTGAGAGAATTATGGTGTGCATTCAATAAATGATGGCAGTAACCTGAGTAAATTACACCTGACTGTAATCACTTATCCACAGCAACAACATTTTTCTATTACTTTTTAGCAAATGGAGGACATAAGTTGGAATATATATATCCAGTTCAACAGATAACTGCCTCAGAATATGTGTGTGTTGTCTTCAGATGATTTCATCTAGCTGTTTGGGAAACCTGTGATTTATTTGAGGACAGAGAAACAAAACCAGATAATGGGAGAAAGATAGTTGGGAAAACTGTGTGCTGTCTTGTTCTTTGACTGTGAAGACATAGGCTAATGCAAGTGTGTTAGACTGTGGCAATAAGTTTTACTGCTGCTACGCTTAGATAACCCTGTCCTTAAGGCACTGAATTCCTCCCTTTGCCTTCTGTGGAAACTGAAAATCTCGCCTGCAAGGACATTTGCATCCTGGTCACACTGTGCAACCCTATTGTATATGTCAATCAATTGGAAAACATGATATTTATTGTTAGCCTCTCTTCTTTCATTTCAAGGTTCATTTGTCAGTTCTGCAACCTGCCATTGCATTGATGAGTCTTATAAAATCCCAAGCTGTATGAATAAACAAAAATCAATTTTTAATATTGAAGAAAAATGGACAAAACAGTAATAGTTGATTGATAGAACAAATGTTTGTAGATTTATCTTTCCTTTTCTATTGGAATCACAGAATCTTTTGGTTGGAAGAGATCTCCAAGCTCCCCTAGTCCAACCTAAGACCTAACACTAACAATCCCTCCACTAGACCATGTCTCCAAGCTCTGCATCCAAACATCTTTTGAATACATCCAGGGATGGTGACTCGACCACTTCCCTGGGCAGCCTGTTCCAATGGCTCACAACCCTTTCAGTAAAGAAATTTTTCCTAATATCTAACCTAAACCTCCCCTGTCGCAACTTCAGCCCATTCCCCCTCGTCCTATCACTTGACACATAGGAGAAGAGACCAATCCCCACCTCGCTACAGCCTCCTTTAAGGTACCTGTAAAGAGCGATAAGGTCTCCCCTGAGCCTCCTCTTCTCCAGGCTAAACAACCCCAGCTCCCTCAGCCGCTCCTCGTAGGACTTGTTCTCCAGACCCCTCACCAGCTTCGTTGCTCTTCTCTGGACCCGCTCCAGCACCTCGATGTCCTTCCTGTAGTGAGGGGCAACTCACCTATGTAGTGAGTGGAACTGTAGTGAGTGGAACTACCTGTAGTGAGTGGAACTCACCTATGGCATCATCAGCAATTTACCCTTTCACCTGCAGAGGTGATTCCTTGCCGACTGCCAGCTCGTGTGTGGCTCGAATGTATTTCTGGCAGTCATTAAACAGCAAATGTTACTTTATACCATACCAAAGAATGGCTTCTGCATGACTTGGAATGCCTTAGGAAGGCGGAATGTAGATCAAGTTTAAGTAGAATTAGGTTTCATGCACCACCAAAAGAGCTGAGGCAGACACATGTATGATGTTCATATGGTGATGTCACAGAATCACAGAATGGCTGAAGTTGGAAGGGACCTCTGGAGACCATTTAGTCCAACCCCCGGCCAAGCAGGATGCCCCAGAGCACGGTGCACAGGATCACATCCAGGTGGGTTTTGAGTATCTCCAGAGAAGGAGACTCCACAGCCTCTCTGGGCAGCCTGTGCCAGTGCTCTGTCACCCTCACAGCAAAGAAATGCTTTCTCATACTCAGCCCGAACTTCCTGTGTTTCAGTTTGTGCCCATTGCCTCTTGTCCTGTCGCTGGTCACCACTGGAAAGAGTCCGGCCCCATCCTCTTGACACCCTCTGATTTAAAAGCGCAAACACAGTCCCCCATTACTGCAAATTATACAGTCGAGTTTCCTGCATTTGGGGAAAACGCAGGGGACAGCACACCCGCAGTGCAGGGGATGAGCCTCGCCCGGGGAAAACCACCTGCCTGATCATGGTGTCTCCCCTGCCAGGTAAGTGGGAATGATGAATTCGCAGTTGTTTGGAAGCAAGGAAGTACTGCTGGAATTTTTAAGTAATGATACATTAGAGCATAGTTCTGACTACTTGTTGGAGGTACCAACTTCTGAATTGAGCTTTATTTTCATGTTTCTTTTTTTCAGGAAATCTTTAAAAGGTCATTTTGTAGCATGTCGAAGCGTCAAAGGCGGTTATTTCAACATCTGTGTCAAGAAATTCCATATGCTAAATTTTTTTAATATGTAGTGTGATGAAGATGAAACAGTTTTACTATGCATGTGATGGAGGTGTGTAATTACAGCCCAGTTAAATTTGAAATTAAAAGAGGAGAAGGATTCCAAGAAAATTAAATTAAGCTGTTTACAAGTTATATATGTGTGTGTATGTATGTGTGTATACATATATATCTTCAGAGAGACTTCATGTGATAGTTGCTTGGATTAAAAACAGATCAGCTAAATTATATGGTTTCTTGCATTGATTATGTGCACAGTAAACATATCAGTACACAGATTAAAAAGAAAAATAATAACCCAGTATATTTAAAATACTTCTTACACAGCTATTTTGTTGTTCACTTCTAAATACCTCTTTGATTCTTTTTCCTTTAAAAATAAATCTAATATTTCACTTGGAGGAAGAGGCAATTTGTATGTAAAATACAGTCCTGAATTATTTATGAAATCTTAATTTTACTGGATTTTGATCAACCAGTTGGTTGGCAAAAAACATTATACGCTGGATATTGGTCAGCATAAGGAGAAAGATCCTGATTATATTCTGATCTGGAACATAAATATTTTCTAATTATTTTTGGCTGTCCTAGTAGATGAAGTACTGTGAGTTTTTGGGGAGGAGGGCGGAGTGTGTTTGTATTAGGTAAATAAAAATGTGTGACTCCCCAGAAAGCCAAAAGTATCTATTATTCTTGTTGTCAGGCTTTGAAGTTACTTTTGTGGTGATTTCACAGAGAACAATAATTAGACTTCAAGATGCCACTTTTGAGAGACAAATCACAGGCATTTCCTGACAAAAAAAAATAGTGCTGTTTTTAACTCTTTTCATTACAGTATTTGCACCGTCAGAAAAATATTTTGCCTAAGTTACTTAGAGCCTCGCATAACATTTTTTTTTAATTGTATACCATAAAATATTTTGTTTGCTGTTTAAAATGGTTATAATTATTAATCACAATGAATGAAAGTTTTGATTGCTGAGTTCAAGTTGCTTCTAAGCAGATAAAAGGCTAGCACATAGGATATCCAATTATCTCTTTAGATGATTTAAGATGTTTCTGTTATAACTTGGTGCTGTTGAAATGTCATATTAAACATGAATAGTACAGAACTGCACTGTGAATCAAACCAAGCTGGGTAGCTGGAAAACAAACACTCTTCTGCCTCATTGTCTGCATTCGTGGGAGGATGGTTTCAGAAACAACAGCCACCACATGAGAACCCTCTAATGGGACAAAATGTCTCTTTGCCAGCTGAATCCTTACACATTCAGAGCTACAAAGATCATGTGTGTTTGCTTGGTTATTACTATTAGTTTTTAATATTAGTCAACAAAAGTGGTTGTCTTAACTAAAGTTACTTCATTTGTGGATAAAGCATATCAAGGGGTTTCTGAAAAACAGCAAATGAAGAAAGGTTTTGTGCACATGAATACATAATAAGTTGTTATATGGCATTTTATACGCCCATCTTAAATTTATAAACACTGATTTAGCTTTATGGGATCACTGAAGTAGGTAAACGTGCCCTTTTCACAGAAGGTAGTTAAAGATGAATTGTGAAATAGATTCTTTAGTAGGGAAGGGAGATGAGGTGGTTAATTCATGTAGTAATGTAAAGAACAACACAACTTTAGGAGCAGAAGCACCAAATTAAAAACTGATTATGAAGTCCTGCAATTTAGTCCCAGTAATATAAAACTTCATGTTTATTGCTAAGTCAATCTGCAATCTGTGGAGAGAAAAAATTCTTTATGACAAAATTTGAATGTTAAAATGCTACAGTGTTTTTGTTGAGTCTCATATTTTATGGTGCTTTCTTGGCATTAATATTAAAATATGTAAACAGGATAGATAAAAGGTTAAGAAAAATCTTAAGCTTGTAAAATGGTTTAGTGATATACCAGTTAATCAAACTGACTCTGTAGTCAGAGAGGTAAAGACCCCAAAAGCATAACTGTAAATATCGCACTGTTATTAAATTGTAGAGCAAAAGTAATCATCTCTGTTAAAAAATGCATGTTCATACAGTGCACCATTGCTTTCTTAAAAGCCTGGAAAAACGTCATTTTTCATGGGATCTGTCTTCATTGTTGTCAGACTCAAAGGTGAATTTTTATTTTTTGTATCTCATGGCTCTGAAAAGTTTTTCTTGAATTGTAACAGAGTGAATTGTTGAATCTATGATCTTGCATCCCATCTTCCCTTTTCTGACTCCACTCAATCTAATTTTATTTACAAAATTCCTGCTTTACTTCCCTGGAATACTGTTTACAGTTTTTATGTCTGTATTGGAGACGTATCTATTGGACGCGGAACAAATGCAAAGACTTCTAAGGTCATCAGAGGAACAGAGGACAAGAGACATGACCAGAATGAGTTAGTTTAGTCAGAAAATATTAAAGCTTCGAAGAAATATGTTTTCTGTCTGTGAAGACGGGCAGAAATAGAATACTGGGAAAGAGATTGAATATGAATACTGGTGAAGAATGAATGCTTATGAGGTGACTAGGAAGGCATTTTAATTAGGTTACTTGTTCTCAGGCTGTCTCTTTGTGTCTCCTCACTTCCACACCACTATTATGCCACTAGTGTTTACATGGGTATGTAGAGAACCACATCAGAAATCTGACCCAACCAGGATATCCTGTGGTTTTGCTCCTCCCCACCTGATGTATTAGCATCAGCATGCCAATACAGTTTGCTATGTTGGCACAAAGGAATGAGTGGCTTGAAAGTGGAAGGAGAATTGGGGCTGCATAACTGGCCCTGCTGCTGAAAAAGTGGTATTAAATACGGACTTGGGATTTAGAGTTTCAACAGGGTTCTACTTGGGTGAAACTCTAACTGCTGAAAATAGCACTGGATTGTCTCACAGAAGTGTGATAGCCAGTCCAGCTTCTTCCTTGAAATCTGAGGCATCAGAATTAAGGTCCACAATTAAATTCTGGCTTGTTGAGGTGATACAGATCTTCACTTGAAAATGGTAGTTAAGCTGCTCCAAATTTAAACTACTTTAGCTATTAAGTTTTCCAGTCTATGTACTCCTGATTATTGATAAGGTTTTTAAGTAGAGGCATTGTAATTGGTAGCATATTTAGTCTGGATAAAGCTAGTGTCTCATAATTGTATGGATGTAAAACTTTTTAATTGCGTCCACACTAGGGGGCTGTGTTGCTTTAGCAATGTCAGTTTCAAAGAGCTATATACGAGGAGCAGAACCAGAGCTGTATAAACAAGTTCTAAGCACAATTTTTCCCTGCATAAAAAGGGATGGGAGCAGGATAGTAAAGGGGAATGACTTGCAATCTAGACAAATATAAAGTAGGAGCAAGGACATTTTGTTACATATATATTTAGATGAGATGTTGAAGTTTAAGGATGAAGACATGTACTCATTGTCCTGACTTGAGATGTGTGAATCTTGGTTATTTCAAGACCTATTGTGGCACTTGAGACTAAGGACACACAACTCAGTTTGGTGGAATTGGGAACAGGTAGGTTGCTCTTTTTCAACATTTAGTGGCATTAACATTTTCTCTTCCATAAACGGGAATTTCTATACACTGCATGTCCTGGAACTTCTGCTGTAGTGTCCTACTTCTTTGGCTGGCCTGCACCAGTTTCTGTATCACCACAGTGTAGTGAGATTGCTCTGTTACAAATACACACACTCCTTAAACTATCTTTTTAGGAAGCTGTCTGCTTTATTTCCCAAGTAAAATTAAGATTAGTTGTTTGATTACATATCTTCTCCAACTTACTTGCCAGACCTCATCAGGATATTGATGTACAGAGATACTGAAACTACAGAGGATGCAGTGTTGGAAAATGAACAGAAGGGACCTCGTGGCATTGTAAAGGCAGGTGATGTCGTTCCCACCTTTAATTTCTACTAACAATTTAAATACTCAGTGGATCTAAACAACACTATTAGAGGATTGTCTTTTTGTTTAACTGTGTATTTTTAACTCTGTAAAAGGTTATTTTAAGGAAATGGGTTTATGGAGGAGTTTACCTCCATACTAAAATACAATAGAACTATTAATATTGTTCCCAGGAAGTTAAAATGTCTACCAAAGCATATACCATAGTAGGGCCCTATTTAGACAATCTAGTTTCCTTTAAATTCCTGATGGGAGGATGGTTTCAGAAACCTAATAGGAAAAGTATTACAATTTAGGGGGTAGTTAGGCCATTCAAATTCATCTGTTCTTGCTGAATATTAGTGTCAGATTACATAATACTAGAGCTTCATCGGTTGTTTCACTAACTAATCTGCATATTCCTTTCAAAAATGCAATGGTTGTATCTGCTTTGCACAAGAGGTTTAATAAACATTGCAGCAATTCTGTGCTTTCATTGTTTCAGAGTATACCTTTACATGTGTATTGGCACAATGATGTCTATCATCAGAAAATTATCCATTTTGCAAAATAAACTGATACAGAAGTTGGTAGATAGTGGGTTTACTTAATCTCCAGTTGGTGAATCTTGGTCCTGTAGCAACAACAGTGAGGCTCTGCATGCATCCATGTCTGTTTACAGGCTCAGATCATCTTAGTGTGGTGAATCCTGTTCCTTGAATACTTCCTGTGTTGGGAAGTTTAATAAAAACATTGGCTGCCCAAGAACTGAGAGATGAAATTTGCTAAGATTTTTATTATGTCCTGAAGACTGTGACATGTCAAAGACCGTAATGGTTGAAATACTTTTTTGGGGACCTATTTTTAAAAATATGTGACTTCATTGCCATAGACCTAAATTAACACTGAAAGTCTTATCAGGAAGCCAATCCATAAACAACAGAGGAGGAGAATAGCCACTGGGCCACTAGTTATACCTCCATTTGCTGCAGAAGAAGGTAAAGTTGTCAATATTTTTCATGAAATATCAATAGGTCAAAGGAAATGAACTTATGAAATGAGAGTGGGGTCAATGAAGAAAGGCAGCTCCTAAAGCTGTTGGGATATAATATATGCTTATCATTGAAAACTGTAACCAGAGTCAGCAATCAGTGGGTAGTATTTGACACAGTAGACATATAAACCTGATCAGAATTGCAACTGAGACTATCCCTTTAATGTTGGTAAGGGTCTAGTACTTTTAATTCACTGTTACTTCAGCAATGAAAACAGATTAAGCAAATCTCTAAATGCCAAATTCTCTATGGACGAGTAAGTTTTATGTCTTATTTTATTTTATATTTGTATTTATAAGGAAGGCTTTTCATGTTAATTGTACAGTTAAGCAAAGAACAGTCAATCCTCTCAGGAACAAAGTTCTGTGGTCTACCCTCATCGTATCTTAAACAAAGGGCATGGATGCATGAGGAAAGGCAGTACTGAAATGTAGGGTTTTTTTTGTACATTTGTGATTATATTGTGAGATTGTGATGCACATCGTATGTCATTTACTACTAATTTTATAAATGACATACATGCCCATATATAAAAATTAGGAGTTTTCATTCCTTATTCCATTATATTTAACAGAGAGAAAATGGTTACTGTCTGCAGTTTCCTTTATTTTTATTGACAAAATGTTGTAATCAACACTTTGTCTCACTACTTCATTTCATTTTTTATGTGCATCTCAGTGGGGAACTCTAAACTGTATTTTTACAATGTCCTCTCTCTCTGCTAACTTTTATCTTTAGCTACTGAAGAAGATTAATAATCCCCATACCTTAGCTGCAGAAGTTTAATAAACAAAGCTTAATTAAAACAAGAGAAGCACAATAAACCCCAAGGGTTCTGCTTTAGCAGTAAAGATTCATGTCATTTTTCTTGTTTGTTGTGTGTTTTTAAAAATTGGGGTGGGGGAAGGGCTGGAAGAGAACTTCAGGTTTTTATATTTAATTGAACTAACAGCATGTGCTGACAAGTAATAAATAACAGTGACGCAGAGTAACTAAATAAATTGGTTTCCTCAAGCAATGATTCATTTGCTGTCTTTCATTGCCATCAGGTTAAGAGACAGCTTCTTTTTGTCAGCCTACAGGAGAAATACTTGATAGTGTAGCAACCTTCTTTCCACTCCAGCCACTGCAGCCTTTTAAATGCATGGAATTAATATAAATAAAAATGTAGCAATTAAACAAAACTTGAGCTTCACATTGACTTACGAAAAACAAAAACAATAATAAAAAATCCCTGCAGAATCAGTTATTAAGAAAGCATCTTGCCATGATTCAGTGCAATTTATAGGAAGAAAACACTGCTGATAGGCAAGGTTCTTTTACTTTTGCAGAAAAAGGATTGTTAGTACTGAATCATGGATAGCATCCATGATTTTACTAGGCTTCAGCTTAGCACACATCATTCAAGAACAGGATGAATACAGACCAGATTTCACTAAAATTCTTTGCTGTCAGACCTATAACCACTTATGAAATAGATTGGTCAGTTCTCTGAGTGCATTTGGAATGCACCATTTGGAATGTTTTCATAATAGCTTAATATATCATGTGCTTTTACCAACTTTAAATGGGGGTCATTGCTACAGAGACTGGCAAACAAGAAACTGAACAGTAAAACTAAAACCCAGCTTTTCTGACCTTTCTATCACATAGTCCAATAGCAGGATGATAGACCAGCCTTGAATGGGTACAGCCAGAGTGAAATTTATAGGGCGACTGTAACTTGCACGTATAATTCAGACTGAAGGATTCACTGTGCTGATACTCTGCCTGTTTCTTGAAATGGATTCATCTCAGGATTGTGGGTCTGAAAAGCCTATCTGGTCAAAACAGTTTTTCCATTGAAGATAATTGGAGCAGCTGGGATAATATGCTTGCAGAGGAGATGGTGGCAGCTCCTGAGCTGCCCTTGTGTCCAGAGCCTTGTTGCATAACTCTTTGTTTGCCCTGACCGCTTGCATGGCTAGGGGCTGACCTCTCCCATGGCTTCCACAGCAGCTCAGCCTCATACCCACCAGGTATCCAGCACTTAAGGAATAAGAACCATAAATGAAAAGGAGGGAACTCAAATGTACTAGTCTTTTAAGATATAACCATTTTTGCCAGTTGGCTGCATAAATGTTGGGAAAGCCTAGAAGGCATCCTCAGCATTTTTTTTTCACCAGAAACCATGCCTATAAGGAATTAATTTTTTTAGGTCAACTTTACAGTTTCCCTTGCTGGAGCTCTTTTTTCCACTTGCTTACCATAATAACACCCCTAATGTAAGTACAGCAACATCCAACATAGGCTATAATATGAAGAGAGATGTTTGCTACTTATTTTCTATGAATGTTTAAAGAGTGAATCTCATTCTTAATGCCACTGTGGTGTTAGGACAGGTGCTGGCAGGTAGCTTCTACTTCTAGCTTAGCACCAGAACAGCAGGCAGTATTGAAATTCCTCATTAATCATGCTGTTACTCTCAAATGACTGTGCTTCATACCTACAGGTATTGCTACCATATTTTCAGCTAATAATTGCTTTCTTCTGCTGTGTTTATAGTATTTAGAAACACTTATTAAACATGTAAACGCTGTTATCTGCCTCTGTCATTTATGTAACCTTCCAATTCACCTTTGCATCAAATTGTCACGGAGCTGTGACGGGCAATTCTGCCCCGCAAAGTGTTGGTTTCAGCCAGGGACACAGTAAGGGACTGTGTGTGTGTGTGTGTGTGTGTGTGTGTGTGTGTTCAGAGTCGGACATGCAGCAGCAGCGCCTTGGCAACAAACAGAAATTGTACTCCTTTAATGGCACTGGCCAGTTGCAGTGGAAATGACATAGCACCTTCCCAACACAGAAAGATGGTTTCTGATCCACATAAATTTCCTTCTTGTTATGCACTGCAAAATTATAGAACCAAGGCCTGATTTGCTGATGGTCTGTGTTTTCATTAACCCTGCAGAGCTATGAGAAGAAAACCAGAATGAATTGAATTAATGAGTCTTTCTTTCTTTAGATCTTTACTATCATGTCAACTTACAGTTGCAACCTGTGCAACTCCACACTTTTGTGTTCTTTGGACTTAGGTTTCTTTTGCTCCATAGGCTTTCTTCCTACAATCTATTTTTACTACTTATTCAAACACTAATATCCATCTTTCATTTTTTGGGGTCAGAAAAAAAATTATCTTATGTTCATTCTTTTTGAAAAAGAAATGTGCTTGATGCTCCGAGATTAAAAAGCCCAAATGCCAACTAGATTTAACCCGCTTACATTCTGTTGAGACTAGAGGATTTCCACAAATTAAATACTTAATTATGTTCACTTTGCAAAATGAACACGTTTTTTTCTGTCTGAGACTCTCTTTGTCTCTGCCATTGGATCCTTTTATACCTTCTCTTGGCAGACTGAAGAACCCTCTGTTATCAGGTTTGTGCTTCTTAAGTGGTACTTAAGGACTGTGATCAATGCATCCACTGGCCTTCTTCTAATGAGGTAGAAAGATTGAGATCCTTAAAATCTTTCTCTGCACTGCACCTTTTCCAGTTACTTCATTCATCCTTAATTAGGTCTTCCAGGAATCCTCTCCAGTATTTTGATAACCTCCTTGATTTATGAGCAGTGGATCATCATACCTCAGGCCAGCAGGGACCTGGGGAGGTCTCCAGTTTGACTCCTGCCCAGAGCAGGCCCAGCCCTAGGGTCAGACCAGCTTGCTCAGGGCTTTATCCCATGGGGGCTGGAAACCCTCCAAGGAGGGATGACACCAGCTCCCTGGGCCATGCTACCTCTGTCCTTGCGGGGCAAAAGCTTTCCCTTCTCTCCAGCCCCTCTGGCCCTGCTCAGCTCGCTGCACGAGGCCCAAGGCCTTCTCCCCAGAGCTGCCCAGGGCAGGGCTGCACATTGCTCCTGCCTGAATTGCACGAGGGTCTCTTTAACCTCTTGCTCCTTTCAGACCTGGTCCTTCAGTGTGGGACATCAGGATGTCTTTCTCCATTCCTTTATAATTTGTAGTTTTTACTACTCAGGCATGTGCTGCAGCAGCATCCCACTTTCTGAATTACACTTGTCCTGGGAGTGGGTTCCCCAGCATTTTTATTTGATCTTACTTTTGGACGCACTGAGATACAAAGGTTGTTACTTCTGCTTTGCCAATGTATCAACTTGATTTATGATGAAAAGCCTCCCTCTTCCTCATTTCAGCCTCTTCGTTTAGAATGAGCAAGAATCTTAATGAACAGCCTTTTGGAGCAGGTTACTGTGGTGAGCAACATAGGCACAGAGATTTGGATTTTGGGCAGCTACTTGGGCATTGTGATGCTGAATATTAGAGAGACTAGCTTTGTTAGCCGCTACTCTGAGTTAGGTCTAAGGTTCCAATCTTACACTTTATTTTCCCAACAAAATGGGTATCAGACATTCTTTTCACTGCTTCTTGTGTGATCTCTTGCTCTGCTCTCAGACTAGTGTTGGATAGTGATAGACGTACCTCTTTTGCATCTATGGGAGAAAAATGATGCTCTCTTACGGGCAAACTCTGTCAACCTTTAAAGCTTCTCAGTCCAGCACATCGATTTTGGTCCTGCAGACCTGCCTCCAAGGCTAGAGCAGTTACAGGAAATACTAATGAGGTTTTCTTAAAGACAGAACTCATGCACCTTCACAGGTTGGTTGTCTCCACCCTTGAGTTGAAAGCAGTTTTTCTTTTCTTTTCTTTTCTTTTTTTTTTTTTTAAATTTTCCTGCACTTATTTATCCAGCCTCCTTGCTCCCATCTCTCTGGTCTTAGGTTATGGCTCCATCTCTCTCTGAAGGCTTCTGTTAGCAGTGTTTTCTTCTCTTGGGCTGCCCGATGTGCATTTCCAGATAACTAGAAATTTCTCTTTTGTCTTTGGCAATGCTGACAGTTCTTGGGGTAATCCTGAGGCTCATGTGGAAGAAAAAAACTACAAATAACTTCCTTACCTGCCAAACGCTTCCTGACCCTGTCCCTTTCAGACCATTTCTCTCTTCCTTCTCCATTTGTGAAGCACAGCCTAGTTTTAATGAGCCCAATCTTTTGCTCAGTTAATGAGAACAGAAAGGATTTGTGTTGTTCACAGCAAACATGTATTTTATTGGCAGCAACTAGAGGTTGTTAACATGCTTTTTGGTCTGTGGGGAAAAAAATATTGAACAGGTGCTTTATATATATTACAAAAAGAAAAGAGGAGGTTATATTATTCTATACGGAGAAATTTTTGGTTTTGTGACCTAGGTTATTAAATCCAATGAGGTTCGTAATCCTGTTTCTTGGTGTCTTGATATAACGTTGTCCTTAAAGCAAAACTGACAAAATCCAATATGCATCTACATTTGGAAAAATATACTTTTGTAACTTTTTAGGGCACTAGAGCTTTTCTCAAATTCCAGTATAGAAAGGCTGCCTGCAGTAGGTTTGACTTGACAATGTTGAAAACAAGTGCCTCAGTAACCAAAGGGTGCAAAGTTCCAAGCTAAGAGAAAAGCTGATCATGAAGTGCGTAGGTAGTGAATGACATTAAAAATCTCTTTAACATTGAAGGGTCTACATTACTATTACTAAAGATTAGAAAAGTGAAGGAGTGTGTTTACAGCAGCTCCGCTCTCTTCTTTTTGAAGAACTGCAATGCTCCACATCAGAGTTTCTGTATCATGTCACACCCTGTAGCATGCTGTTATTCCATACAAGACCAAATATTTGCAAATGACTAGCCTATCACTCTCCATTCTGTATGTTTTACAAGGAGATTTGCAAGTTAACTTGCATTTATATATTATTAAATAAAAGTAAAAAATTTGTCTGAACAATGTTGTGCCTGTTTATACCATATGAGGTTCTGCTTCAGTATTTCTTTTTCATTTGATGTATTTTTGTTATTGAAAATATTTATTTTGCTAACACTGCTAATGAATGCGCTGCTGTCATGTCTGGATACAATTTGCAGGAGCCATCTGCAAAAAAATGAGGAGCAGCTCTCTAAATAATTTATTAGGCTGCCTAAATTTGTATGCTAGTCACACTGCAGAATTTGACTGAGGGGGTTTCTTCTGTCAAGTTTTAGGCCCGCTGTTTTTGCAGGGCTGCACGTTTTTGTAACTCAGAGGTACAGCAAAACTGTTCACTTGTTGTGAAAGTTTTGCCATGTATAATAGGGTGTTTCCAGATGAATAAAGAGAAGTGAAAGCACCCTACTACTGTTTCCTGTGTGTGTATACGTGCACAAGAATGCATGTATGTATGTACATAAATAAAAAGCCCGTTTCTTACTTTTACCAGCAGATGGAGGTAACAAAGGCTTCCTTGGGAAAGGAGTAACTGGAAAACAATACAGGAGACTGGATGGATGAGGTCTCTGGGTGGAACTTCTTGGAAGAGGAGTGACAGATTAATTGTGGTACGTATTGATAAAGCCAGTGACTGTCAACATTTTCTTCGACAAAATTATTCCAGGATATAACACTGTGTATGTGAAGACTAAATAGACTCAGAAAAGACAACAGAGTGAAGTGCCTGAACTAAAGGCTCTTCAGGAAAAAGGGTTTTCTGAAGTATTTCTGAATCATTGCCTTTTGATCAAAGAGTGGGTGGACGTTGCATAATGGGGCTGTGGACAAAACTCTTGTTGGAACTTCATAACGATAATTTTCTCCTGTCTGCTTAATAGAGAGTCTCTCTATAGCTGTAGTAGTGAGGTAAGAAAGAAGAATAGGGTATTACAAATACCTTGGTGGACATTTAAATTTCCCAGATTGTGAGTGAAAAAATTCAACTTAAGGGAAGGAATGAAGTTTGCTCATGCATCTTTGGTGGGAGGAGATGGTCAAAGCAGGACGTATTTCTTTAGCAACAATTTTATAACACAAAAATTCATGCCTAACTTTTTAATGGATAATGACAGATCAGAACATTGCCAAAGTCTTTCTGAGAAGATGAATTTCTCCCCTGGAATAGGGTCCTAAGTCACTACGTTCCTGCAGCAGCACTCCTTGTAGCCTGGGTAGCTCCATGAAGCCTGGGTACAGCAGGGGCTGAGTTTCTTCTGCTGCTCTAAAGCATCCTCATGTGTTAAGCTTGTCAGTGAGCTAAGAGGGTTTTGAGGGTACACAAGATTTTCCCTTTGACCGGGTTGCCATTAACCCCAGCACTGCCTGCTGTACAGCCTGACCAAGCAGTTGTGTCAGAATATCTGAGGGGCAGCAAGGCGGGAAGAATGAGAACAGATATTTGGGGCAGAAGCCCCTTCAGCTGACTTTTCCTCTGAGAAAAAGCCTGTGACATTGTGTCCTAATGTCTGCAAAGCGCTATTAAAGCGGAACATGTACTTGTGTCTCTCTGTGGTGGTTTCACACTAATGGGCAGCTAAACACCACACACTGCGCTCTCACTGCCCCTCCTCAAAAGAACAGGGAGAGAAAATACAATGGAAAAGGGCTCAAGGGTTGAGATAAGGACAGAGAGATCACTCACCGATTATCATAATGGGCAAAACAGCGTAGGGAGATTAATGTAATTTATTGCCTATTACTAACAGACTAGAGCAGTAAGAAACTAAAAGCAAACTAAAACCATGTTCCCCCCATCTACTGAGTGGCACAGGGGAACAGGGGCTGCAGTCAGTCCATAACACTTTGTCTCTGCTGCACCTTCATGGTTGCTCTCTTCTCCCGCTCCTGCGGGGGCTCCTCTCCACGGGCTGCAGCTCCGGCCTGGGGCCTGCTCCTGTGGCGGCTCCCATGGGCCACAGCCTCCTTCAGGCCACATCCACCTGCTCCATGGGGGCTCCTCCATGGCTGCAGCGTGGAGATCTGCTCCGTGGGGTGCCCATGGGCTGCAGGGGGACGGCCTGCTCCACCATGGGCCTCTCCACGGGCCGCAGGGGAACTTGTGCTGCGGCGCCTGGAGCCCCTCCTGCCCTCCTGCTGCACTGCCCTGGATACCTGCAGGGCTGCTTCTCACCCCTCTCTCCCAGCTGCTGTGGTGCAGCAGTTTCTTTCCTTTCTCAAATCTGCTCTCCCCGAGGCACCCCCATGCTGAGCAGTGCTGGTGGCATGGGGATGCTTGGAGTGGCAGAGACCTGTTGCGAGCACAGGGACACCAGGCTCAGGCGGTTCTCGGCTTGCAGCTGAAAAACTTGCGAACACCCTGGCTGGGAGCCTGCCACGGCTTGGTAAGGGCTTCGCGTACTGTGGCTGCTTGTGCACATGGCGCGGCTTTGCAGGCTCTGTTCATAGCAATGCTCCAGAAACATCAACAATCAAAACAAAGCTGTATGTTTAGCAGACATATTACAGTAATTAGCATATAAACAAATACAAAAGAAAGACAAAACCAGCACAAGCTGTTTTGCTTCTAATGACATTTCTTCAAATCCACCAATCTCAAACTCCAGTGCTGGGGCTGTGTCTGACCCTGGGTCCCCCCACCTGCTCCTGAAGCAGGCTGCGTGCCCATCCTGGCCTTGCCTGTCCCCATCCCCAGGGCGGTGCCCACTGCCCCAGCTGCCCTGAGAGTTTTTTTTTTTTTTTTGACTTTTGCTTGCTTTCCCTTTTGCTTTATTTTCCCTTTCCAGTGACTTCTGGATGGGCTGTAACGGCATTTATTCATGCCCATACCTAAGAAACATATTGGTTCCGACAACTTCTGTACCCATCACGATTGCTTGAGCAACATCCTGCTTCCTCTTCCCATCTCCTAATACACCAAAAGCAAAAATTTTTTAGAGAGGGACCCTAAACTGGCAGAAGTCCAATGTCATCTTCCCACCTGTGAATCTGGTATCAGTCCACCCACGGACAGATTAATTAAAATAGATTCTCAGGTCTTCGCGGTGGTACATTTGCACACCAGGAAAGCCTGTGACCCTGGATGCACTGCCCTGCAAAATAAGGCATATAAGGACCTTTACACAAAATGGGTCTGTCATATCACCAGGACAATTGTTTCATTCTGTTAATTTTATCAATCTGTATCTCTAATCTCTTGAAGAGACTTTGTTATTCTTCTGCTTTAACTGGTGTTTGCAGCTTGTCTACATTTTTTATAATTTGCAGCTTTCACAAATACAATATTTATTACCTCTTCAAAACTACTTGTGAAGACTTTAAATAAAACAAAGTCTGACATGGTTCCTTTTGCCTGAATATGTGTGTGCCTTTGAAAACTTACACCACTGTCTTTCACTTCTGACTCTGCCATTCAGTCATTATAATATTCATCTTTCATCCAAACAAAACTGAGTGAATTTGAGGTAAGCTACCATGAAAATGCTGAAAGCTGTATCAGCATCCAAATACAGTTTTGTGTGTATTTTTTTTCTCCATTTTTTTTTTTTTTTTGTATATTTATATGTATGANGGCAGGGACACCTTCCACCAGACCAGGTTGCTCAAGGCCCCATCCAACCCGGCCTTAAACACTTCCAGAGATGGGACATCCACAGCTTCTCTGGGCAGCCTGTTCCAGTGCCTCACCTCCCTCTGAGTAATCTAATCTAAATCTACCCTCTTCTAGTTTAAAACCATTGCCTCTTGTGCTATCACTACACTCCCTGATGAAGAGTTCCTCTCCAGCTTTCTTTTAGGCCCTGTTTAGGTGCAGGAAGGCCACTATAAGGTCTCCCCAGAGCCATCTCTTCTCTTCTTCAGGCTGAACAACCACAGCTATCTCAGCCTGTCTACACAGGAGAGGTTCTCCAGCCCTCTGAGCATCCACCGGCCCTCCTCTGGACTCATTCTAATAGGTCCATTTCCTTCTTGTGTTGGAGGCCCCAGAGCTGAACGCAGCACTCCAGGTGAAGTCTCACGAGAGCGGAGCAGAGGGGAGAATCACCTCCCTCGACCCGCTGGCTATCCTTCTTTTGATGCAGCCCAGGATACAGTTGGCTTTCTGGGCTGCAAGCACACTTTTCCGGCTCATGCTGAGCTTCTTGTCAACCAACACCCCCAAGAGCTGCTCTCAATCCATTCTCCACCCAGCCTTTATTTGTGCTTGGGATTGCCTGGGCCCAAGTGCAGGACCTTGCACTTGGCCTTGTTGGACTTCATTAGGTTCGCATGGGCCCACCTTTCAAGCCTGTCCAGGTCCCTCTGGATGGCATCTCTTCCCTCCAGTGTGTCAGCCGCACCACATAGCTTGGTGTCATTGGCAAACTTGCTGAGGGTGCACTCAATCTCACTGTCCATGTTGCTGACAAAGATGTTAAACATACATATTTATGTATACGATATACATACAGCTAGTTATTGACAAATTTGCTTTTTATCCTGGAAAATCAGTATAGCACTTGTCAGTGTCTTTGTCCAGGAGCTTTGAAAAAGGAGTGCAACTGAGGTCAAGTATGTGAACCAAGATCTCCAAAGATCTCCACAAGAATAACTCTCTAAGGTTTTTAAAAAAAAGTGTTTTAAACATGAAATTCTTTTCATTTGCTTTCTGTTCTTTTAACATTGGGCTGACATCTTCAAGCTTTTCTCCACAGAGGGGAAATATAAAAGCTTGCTTTTGGAATATGAACACAAAGCAAGGATTTCCCTTTGTCAAATGGCTTCAGGCACAGAAGTTGTATGAACAACATATTTTGCGACATTTGTGATAAAATCACACTTATTCCAGCAACTTGGCTGTTCATTCCTCTGATGTCCAGACTTGTGTATCGATATCACTAGGCTGTTACCCTACACTGAAAATCATATGGGCAGATAAAACAATGAGCATTTGGGAAAGTGGCATTTCAGGTGGTGGTTTGTCCCTCTGACTTTTATCCCTGCATGACGGCTACATCTAGCTTCCTTCTCCTTCCCACTGTCTTCTTTGTTTCTGCTTGCTGAAGGTGCATTTTACAAAGAGGAGAGTATTTCTGCTACTTATGCCTCTGGAGGAGCTGGACTGCCTGCGTACTTGTACAACAGACACAACTGTGAGCCCTTTGTGCGATGGCCCCAGAATCAGAACGAACCCTTCCCTCAGTTCAGTGTCAAACCATCTTTATTCTTATTAAATCTGTCACCTTACAGTAATCCCTGCATTTTTTGTTGTTGCTGTTGTTGTTGCCCGTATGTTTTCCCTTGCAAGCTTAAACTAACCTTCAATAATTGTGGCTCTTTCCCCCTCATTCAAGTTTTTATGTACTTGTTTTTCCTCTTAACCTTCTGGGTTTCTGTGCAGCTCATACATGGCTGTTATGTTGAGAGCCAATTTCCCTGTGCACCTCTTTGTTTTTTGTTTCTTTTTGCATTCTTCTTTTCCAGAGAAGCTGGAGTCTGCAGTGTTTTAATTATAGGGCCTGGTAGGCTTTCCCCAGCTGCCTTCTGCAGCACCTGCTCTTCTGGTTTCCTGAAGAACAGTCTCCGGGTGCAGCAGTGCCACACTGTTTGTGTGCAGTTGCCACACTCTCACGCTTGCTTGCAGCATCCATTGAATGAGGTGCTGGGGTAAGAACTTGTAACTTTTGCTTCTGAATACCTCCAGCTGATGGTGAACAAAAGGGGGAGAGATGCTTGCACCATGAATGTGAGGGACATCCATCCAGCTGTGTTCCTTTTGGTAACATAGAGCATCTTGAATTTAGCAATTTCTTTGTATTTTTTGCTGGCTGTCCTTGGGTGGGAGTCTTGTTCTTCTGTGAGAACATGGCATCCATCTGCAAAGTGTGTAAGTGATGATTTTTTCAGGGTGACTCCTGCCTCACAGGCTGAGGATTTCAGCTTTCATTCTTTCCTGAAACTCTGGACAGAGCAGCTGGGCTGCTTTCTGCTGCAGCCTGTTTGTGGTACTTGACATCACTGGTGTCCCCCTGACAGTTGCACGCAGAACTGCTTGGGGAAGGGATGGGGAGGTGCTGACTATTTTATGCTTTTGCCTGTTTGCTGAGCATTTACCTGCATCTGCCAAATCTGGGTTGTTGGAAGTTGAGCAGGACCCCAAGAAGTTGCACTAAAACTGCCAAAGGAGAGGAATAACATCTGGAGATGACCACACCTGTAGTGCCAGGTCCAGTCCTGGGCTTCCCAGTACAAGAGAAATATGGACATTCTGGAGAAAGTCCAGAGCAAGGCCACCAAGACGATCAAGGGACTGGAGCACCTCTCCTGTGTCGAGGGGCTGGGACTGTTCAGCCTGGAGAAGAGGAGGCTCAGGGGGGATCTTACTGATGTGTATAAATTCCTGAAGGGGGGGTGCAAAGAGGACAGAACCAGGCTCTTTTCAGTGGTGTCCAGTGCCGGGACTAGAGGCAAAGATTGAAAACTGGAACACAGGAAGGGCTATTTAAATATAAGAAAACACATTTCTACTGTGTGGGTTTTTGAACACAGGAGCAAGTTCCCAGAGAGGCTGTGGAGTCTCCATCCTTGGAGATGTTTAAACCCAACTGCATGCTGTCCTGAGCAACCTGCTCTAGCTGAGCAAGCAAGTTAGGCTGGGTGATCTCCAGAGGTGTGTCCAACCTCAGCCAGTCTGTGATGTTGTAACATTTCTATGCTGCCTCACAGATCATGCTCTTAATTTATCACAGTGAAATTCATCACAAGGAATTCTGCTAAAAAGCAAAAGGTGGTCCCAGATTATCTTTATTATATCTGCATACTGATCTGGGATGAAGTCCCTTTGACCTGCTACCCCGATCTGCTGTAAGTGAATCCTGCATATTTCTCCAGTGAATCCTGAAGTACCCAGAGTAAGCATTGTGGTGGGGAGAGGAAGGGTCCACAGAGCTCTTGCAGAAATGTGTATGCCCCTTCTGCATCCTTTAGAAAGATGCTAAAATGTTTGGTTGGCTGGTGATCTTGTTTTTTATTCAGCCCCATTATTGATAATGTTCCATGTGGCAATAACTTCACCAAGAGATACTTAATGAACTTAAAAAAAGTTTTGAATATAAAGGTTATATTATCAACAAATGGTGGTTTGGAAGAACTAAATAGGATTGTGAAGATTATCCTTCTTTAACAATGCCTTAAATTTTTATCTCCTTATCCCTTCCTCATTGCTTTCTCTCTCAAGACATTATGGTTTATTGTGTCTCCACTAGGTACCTTGCATATGATTTACACACTGAATGGCTCTGCTTTCAGAGCAAGGTAATGATATAATATCCCCATTTATATTCAGAGCAGTCAACACTTTCTAGCTCTCTGAATAATAAAACCACCTGCATTTAATATACATGGAAAAATAGGAAGGCAAATAGCAGATACAGCACAATCAGATAAGTGTAATCAGATAAAATATCACAATATTATAGCAGATCAGCATCTGGTAATGACTTGAATTTTAAAAGACTGACAAACAGCATGGCCTAAAGCAATCAAGCATACCTCATTCGGAGCTACTTATCCCAGATTTGATTGCTCTTCTCATATGTTTCTGGCAGATTAAACATTCAGGCTTTCTTATTTTAACTCTTCTGTCGCTGTGCCCATTTAAGTGAGGAAGCACTAGCTTTTCTGCCCCTTTCTCCCACTGTGAGCAAGCAATGACAAGTTGTGTCACGGAGGAAGGAGCCCCGCTCCCCGCAGCTGTGGCAGTGAACTGCGCTGAGCAGCTCTTCCGCAGGGCGTGCAGTTGTGCAGCAGCCTGCGTCCTCCGCCCCTGCAGCTGCTACGGGGGCTCTGGTGTCTCTCCTGGTTACTGGAAAACTAGGGAAATCTGGAAGTTCTTGATTTGTGCCTGGCAGCCCCTGGGCCAGTGGGCCATTGAAGACTTCATTTGTGTGTCCTGCTGAACGCAACGAGACCCTCGTGGTGTCCTGGCCTTACTGTAGTACAAGCAATACTAACCAAGCAACGTCACTGTAGAGCTGCTGCTCTGTGTAGGTGTGACATCACCCATTCTCTAGTTATTTCTAAGCCTATGTCAATAGCAAGGCTTGGTTTTTAACGCAGGTGTTGGATTAGCACCCAAAAATGATGTTAGGAGAGTGTTCCTCTCTCCTTCCCTCTCCCTTGCCTTCTCCCTGACCTCTTCTTTATGGTATATTCTCCTCTCATTTGGACAAACTCTTCTGGTCCTGTTAGGACTGCTGATTGTGTGACATATTGCTGCAAGCTCTCTCTTGCACAACTTGGTGAACGCAAGCATCGGTAGCAAGGAGCTGCTGTAATTTCTTCTTTCTGATTTGGTGGCCTGGGTGATGTTGCTCCTAGAAAATGTATCCCTTGCCTAACATCTTGGGTGTGGGGAGTTCATTAACTCCTAATTACTGAGCTTGCATTTGGATTTTGCATGCTGCTAATTGAAACACTGTGTCTCCAGAGTGTATTTGGACCTGCCTGGTTGCTCTAACTGGTTGTTACCCAAGTCTTTTTATTTGTTTATTTTTACATCACAGGTACCCTGTGCTTACTGTAGCATCAGACAGTTTTTTACTGTAGCTGAACCCATGCAGCACCCAAGGAAGAAATTGAACATCCTATAGCCATGATTTTTCCCCATTTGTTCACACCTGAGATTCTGGATTTGCATTAATGGCAAAACCCCTTGTAAACAAGTTACAGTCCCTATTTGAAGAGATCATTCCAGGCTAAAGAATTCTGTTGCCAGTAGGTAATTTTTCTTTTGAAGTTGTTACTGAACTTACCTGATAAGGCAATCACATGCCCAGCCAAGCAGAGCTACTACCTAAGCAAGAAGTGAGGGGAATGCAGAAAATACCCAGAAGAACTCTAGTACTTTTTCTTGTCTGGTAGTGAAGTCAATGCTTAACAGAGGGTAGAACAGGCCTTGTTGATTCCTTTGAGTTCAAATTGGTATGTGTTCGATCATTGAATAATATTTCAGATATTTTGCATGTAGCTGGAGAGAAATTCTACAGTACAAGGATGTCTGCATATTTATAAATGTAAAACCTGAAAGCTAAATGGTGTTGTTGGGCCCCAGGTACATGGCTAATATTAAGCTGCACCAGCCTTGGAAGAAGTCGTGTCCAAAGATGGGTGTGCACCTTGGAGAAGAACCTACAGAAAATCCTACAGAAAATATTTTCCTGGTAAGGACAAGGTACATCTAATGCCACTACAGGGTAAGGGCTTATTTTATATCAACAGTCCTCAATAAATAGTAACAAGTGTTGCTCCTGGTAAGTGGAGACAAGCCGCTGCCCTCTCCCTTGACTGTTGATGTACTCCTACAGTATCATCCAGAGAGGAAGGAATAACAAAACGAAACACACTGTCCAGATAGTTTAAGAAACTGGTAGTCATGAAGCTTGATGTTTCCTATGCAAACCCACATCATCTACTGGTAAAAAAGCCATGGAAGACATGAACAAAATGTCACAGAAAACAAGGAGCAGAACAAGGAAACAATGTTAAAAAGCAAGTCTTGCTTCCTGTTAAATGTTTAAACGTTATGAAACACACATACAGACCTGTTTTTTTTTTTCTCTCTCTCTCTTTTTTAAAATAAGAAAGATTTCTTAAATTTGGAAAAGAAGGCTGAAAGTGCTCCTGCCATTGTTTCCTTTCTTATGAGCGTATATTCTTGTACGGCTTCATTATGCTGGAGGTCAGTGACCAAACATATTCGACATTCACTGTGTACAAAGAAAATAAATAAGGGATGATTTGTCCTGAGTTCTTTATATTAGTAAAATGTGTGGCACAAGAGAGAGATGAGATACGACCTGTGTTTTTGTCTTCTGCCCCTCAGTGCTTGTGATTCCCATTTCACTGTCCTCGTGTCTCTATTTGGCTCCTTCAGTCTGCAGTGTTCTGTTGCAATGACTTTGTCTTTCACACATCAGTGTTCATTATGGCATTACAGCTGGCCTGGACAGTAGCTGAATCAGTTTTGGTGGACCCAATACAGTGCCACTGCTGTTCTTTGCCGTGAGTGTATGCTGTTGCTGCACAAAAGTTGACTAAAGCACATGCCAGCCAGAACACTAAATGTCCTTGCCAGAAGCTATCAAAATTAAGATTGTGAAGGCCTGTCCCCAGTGAAATGAAGGACAAATCTTTCACTTTTTCACTGGAGACAAGGCTTTATGCAAAACGGGTGTCTGTCGGTGTGACATGGCTTTTGAAAGGTGGTCCAAGGACCACCCCAGCAACCCTGCCTCTTGGNGGGGAAATGTTTTGATCTCTAACAAGTGAGGAATTCTGATTTGCACTCTATTTTTTTTTCCTAAAGAATGGAAAGGAAGTCAAGGGAGAACCTCTAGAATATTATCTTTTCTAATCTAAAGCACAACAACAAGTAATCAACATAATCACACTACAACTTCTCAGATACAAGCAACCAGCACTGGCCAGTGGGTTTGGAAGTGCCCCTGAACATGCTGCCATAGGTGTCAATTCATTAACTCTAGCTGTCATGTCCTGAGGTTGAACTTCTGTTGGTAGGAGCTGAGTGTTGGATCCCCTGACGTTTCTTTGAAAATCCCAGCCAAAATGCTTAGGTCACAGAGAATTTCTAGGTTATGGATACTGATTTCCTTTGAGAACAATTTGCAGGAGCAAAATTGCTCCCATTTGAAATTCTGAACCCATATCCTCCTCTTCGATCTCTTCTTTGGATGATGATTTTTTTTTCTTCTTTTATTTTGGCTTGTGATCTGGTGTATTATGTATATGAATATGTGCAAAATTAGCGTGGTTTGGTATGCTAAGAAATGAGATTTTTCCACACAGCTTGGATGAATCACTTCCCCCAGTGTCAGAAAAGGGAAAGGTACAGAAGCTTTGAGAAGAGACAAAGAAGTAATAGCCCCTACAATGATTATCACTTATTTTAAAGAGATTTTCCCCACCCCAGCTCCCACCTGTGCTCCTCCCCTTCCTTGCATTCACTACTGGGGGACGTTTCCTGTTTTATTACTGGAAGGGCTGCCATCTCTCTTCAACACTGAAAGGGAACTTTTTTGTTTTAAATAATTTGTGTAGGTAAGATCTGAGGCAGTCCAAAAGATATTTCAGCCTATGAATCAAATATCAGAACGGGGAACTTGACATCTAAATGTCAAAAGAGCCATTATTCCATACATCTCTACAAAAATCCACTCAGTGTCACCTGAAAAGCTAAAATGGATTTGGACCATTCACTATTCCAGGTTTCTGTGGAGGAAATGATGTATTAAATTACTGTGAATATTCATTATGTTTCTTTATACACACTGATATGCTGTAAGACTGTTGTTTTGCAGTCTGAGGGGAATACACAGTCATTATTGCACAGGCATGCCTATATTAGCATTAACAGAAATTACTCAGGTTTGCTGGGGAGAAAAATCTTCCCTTGCTTACCTGCCATTTCACATCCACCCCAGACATTTTGCAACAGAAGTGTGACTGAGCTGTTTGCAGCTCTTCTGGACCTAGGATAAGAACTGCTGGTACTGTAGGCTAGTTAGCACTTCTGCTGAGCTCAGATAGCTAATTTTCATTAGTAATTGAGACTGAAAAGCAGCTGATAACATGTACCAAATGTACATTAACTTCTATCTCTGCTTGTCAATTTCTCTGTAAAAATCCTTACAAGACCTATTTTTCAATTAGTGGGAAAACTGGCATTTCAAAGGAGCTCAGGTACAGTTTGAAAATGTTAAAATATCTCTCATGATTTGTATTTAGGAAAGTAGTATTGGAAAGTAGCTAAGTAGGCCGAATAATGAGAAAGACAATTAACATATTTTCAAATGCATCAGTATTATGGCTTGGCATGTCCTTGTTTCTGTTTAAAATTAGTAATGATAGATACAGAGACCCTATTAATTTCTTAATAGTCTGATGGGCACAGCTGAGCATGCAGCAGAGAATAGTATAAATTAGTACTTGGGTTTATAAACCTTTAAACCTTATTTGGGATGATGCAGGAGAGAGCATGACGCAGGAGAAAAAACATGGGTCAAAGTCAAAGCTTTATATCTTAATTTTCTGTTCTCTATCCTTTAAACCCTAAAGGTCAATGGAATCATCTTCCAAAATAATTCTCTAGTTTTTCTCTATAAAGAATGCTGAACCAAATCCAAGCCCTGTGTTGCAGGACCATAAACCTAAGTTTCTTTAATTCTCTTCTGTGATCTGAGCTTCAGGAGAGGTTCAAAATTTAGAAGTTCCTGAATAATTTTGTACCCCTAATGCAAGATGCATATTGTGATGTCAGAGTGGGACATCACAATGAGTTTATGGGTGAAAAAAAATCACATACTATATTGAAATTGTAAGCATGTTTATTTTGGCTTTCCTACTGCCTGTCTGTATCCTGCCTCCTGCAAGTTGTTCCTCTCAAAACTTAGCAAGAATGTTCAGAGAGGTGAAGGTGTTTCAGTTGATCATAGAGACCTGCAGTAACAGGTTAAGAAAATGAATACTAAAGTCTTGTCTATGTCTTTGCTGTCTATGGAAACAACACAGGGGATAAATGCATCAGCCTACAGTCAACCCTGCCTCACTCAAGGGGATCCTATCCATGTGTATAAACACCTGATGGGGGGAGTGAAGCAGGCAGAGCTGGGCTCTGCTGAGTGGTATCCAATGACAGGGCAAGAGGCAATGGGGAAATCCATTTAAACTCAAGAGAAAACTTTCTCACTCTGCACGATTTCAAATACTGGAGCAAATTTCTCAGAGATGTTGTGGATTCTCCACCCCTGGAAATATTCAAAACCCAAATGCACACCTTCTGGGATGATCTGCTTCAGCTGACCCTGCTCTGAGCTGGGGGAGTTAGACTGGGTGATCTCCAGAGGTGCCTCCAACCTCAGCCTTTTTTTTTTTTTCTTAATTTAAAGAAATCATTTACAGCAAAACTCCCCAAATCTTTATATTCTAAAAAACAGTAAAAATCCTAATGGTAAAAGTTCTTTCTGAGCTGAAGTGTAATCTCTTAACAGAAAAAAAAAAATGATGAAAAGTGATATATATTTTTATTCCCGAAATTTCCAACATAAATAGAGATCCAGCTCATATGCAAATAAATCACTCTAATGAACAGGTTCAAAACAGCATCTATTTTTAACTAAATGCAAGAGGCTTGTGTTTAACTAGAAATTTCAGGGAGAGCCTAAAGTTAAAGCTGATTTTACCTCTCAGTCTGGGTAGCATAAGCAAATGTAAATGGCATGATGTAGCTGTCATTTCACCTTGTTATTTAAGCAGAAGACTTAAAAGTTCACTATTTAACACTTATGCCCTGCTTTTGTTGTAGGACTGGTGGACCTACTTTCTTTTTTTGAAAGCCAATTTAAGCCAATTCAACACTGAGATCTGTTTTCAATACACTTTAGTTGCAGAGACACAGTGGGCACCTCTACAATTTTCTTATGTTTTAATTTAATTTATTCTAATATTCTGCAGTAGACTGATCAACTAGACTGAATGTATATGTAAAAAGTGACTTTGGATTGTATGTTCTTACTCCTGAATCTGTCAGAAGATGCTTCTAGCAGACACAATGCCCACCCCATGCTCTATCCACAGGATTATTGTGCCGTTTCAGACACCCAGTATAACACCTTTCTCTCTGCAGCAAGATTCCTCTTGCTTTTTGTTTTTACAGCACGCAGCACAAAGGGAGCCAGGTCCATTATGCAGAATATAAAATGCAGCCACTGAACCAGCAATACATTAACCTTACCTTCACTGTGAATTAGCTAGAATACGAGGTAATTCTGCTCATTTCTTATTTGTGCTACTCTACAAAAACCTTCTCCCTTCTGTTGGTGTTTGCTTTCATGCCCTTACTACTACTGTATGGGAAAAGCATCTGATCCTAGATGACTATCATATGTCATGGTATTTTACTAATATTTATCTTAACTTTCCACTCACTCCACCCTGAGCTTTCTTTCTTCTTGGCAGTGTAATAGCCGAATAAACTGGAGGCTACATTACTCTTTATCTGAACAAGTGACTACTTTCAAGGAAAAGATCATGGCTGATGCAAAGTGACACAGAAGAAGGTGTGGCTTGGGAATAGTCTCAGTAATAGACTGTCATACAAAATTAGATAGTAAAAGGATAGAGTGTATTTCTGCCCCTCTTCTGACCCCTGTAACAGATTTGGGTTCACAGTGATCCACTGATTTCTCTCAAGAGTTATACATTTTAATCCAATGAGGTGCAGACTCCTTGTTTGATGAAGCTTTTCTTATTTAAAGGTGTTGCTAATTAAGGTGACGATCAACTGTCATATGTGAGTCAGTGGCTTATTTCAGCTGTGGTGAAACATAAGGGTATTTTTGATGCCTTCCATAAAGCTTCTTGGGAGTTCAGTCATTAAATGCAGTCACTCTGATCCTGTTTTGTCCATTATTTGTATCCTCTCATTCCAGATGACAGAATCATTTTTTAAAAGTACATGTCATGCAAGCTGGTTGAATGGAGAACTGTGAAAGATGTTAATAAATTAGAGGTGGATTTATTAATTCTGCTCGGGGCCATACTAACAGGGCTCAACTGAAGGGAAATTGAACTTGTCCTTTTAGATGGGAGAGCACAATAGGTTTAAAAAAAAAGGAGATAGTAAAAGTGAGGTCCGTTTTACCTGCATCCCAATTTCAAGGTCAGAAAACTTCATTTTCTCATCTAGTGAACAACAGGAGTTACCCTCCCCCTTAGTAGCACCAGCCTTTCAACAAACTAAAACAGCACAGAAAGGAAAGATGTGCAGGACCAGACTGAAAGCTAATGGAAAATGATGCCTTGAATATTACAAAGTAGCATGTAGTTTCTTAAAATATTTTCTTTTGGAACCCTCTAAGGTAATGTTGTCCTGCTCAAAACGTATTCAGTGGACACCAGTTGTGAGGCACCAGAGGGGAAAGCTCATATATCCTCTCCAAAGTTTCTATGAGATTTGAACACTAATGTTGCACTTTACTTGGAGTGGTGAATTATATCTGGGGTGCTCTTTCTACTGGGTATAATACACGATTACTTTCATTTACATTAATTCACCTACATGAATGATGACAAGCTGTATTAAACTGTTAAATGCAGACAATTCCCAGCTGATCTGATGCAAAATAAAAATGCTGAATGAATATATATATATATTTATCTACCTGTGTATCAACCAATCAATATACCTACCTTCCTAGCCACCTACAGATATAAAACAATCCACATGAATGTTATTGGTATGCCAAATGGTGGAATTATGTTAATGGGCTTTGCTATTGGATTTTTTTTGCAAATGTTTGAAGTTTTTTTTTTTTTTTTAACTGATGATATGTTAGTGACACAATGACTGAAGTATTAGGAAATGAAAACACTCACTGGGGTAATCCCACTGCAGGATTGGGAAGGCGGTCAGAAAAGTCCCTTCCATTTGGTTCTGAAACACATTTTACCAAAGCCAGGAAAAGGTAATGCTTGATTTAATTTATGCATCTCACTGCAATATCAGTTATATCCCTCTGTACCTGAGTTGACTGTTACTGGAGGAGGCAGCTAGGGAGCAGTGTGCTGTTGTAAATAAAGTAAATAGGTGGTGAGCAGATTTAGTAATGAGCCCACTGTCTGTGGCAAAACGAGACTGTTACACAGTCTGTATTTAAAATCAGAGACGATGTTAAGCCACAGAGATCAAACCAAAATTGCAAAACTTCTCTAGGGTTCAGGGTACAGAATTTATATTGTGGAGGTGGACTTATTTAATTGGGTTAGAAGACATAGTCAATGGGATTTTTGATTTAGTGTTAAATTCATACTTAGTCTTGTTCAAAGAGTAGCAGTAAAACTCTTTGGGACACACATTGATTGCCTGGATGCTGCATTCAAAAAAATGCCATTGCTTTCATTGCTTTATGCTGAATTTACATCAATAAGAGTGGAATCTCACCTGAAAATTCTGTTAAATGTACTTCTTCCCTTTAGAGTAGTAAACTAAACATGAAATTGGCTTTGAATTTGTCTGTGAGTATTATTTATCTGCAGAACCAACAGAGATTTTTAAGTTACAGTCTCTGTAGGACAAAATGTGTGCTGATATAGTTTGAAATGAGTATGAAAACATAGTTTCAGTCACTAATATTTATCAAAGAAAACTGGGGGTAATATTTAAAAATGCTCTGTCTCCTAGAATGGAAAGTCTCAGTTCCTGTGCCAGTCTGCAAATTGGTCCCCCCCCCTTTAAAAACAAATTGTTTAGGGACAGTCTTTTCCAACATCACAAGTTGAAAATTAGTTATGTTTTACATAGAAAAAAAGTACTGCTTAAGTTTTTCTGTGTAGAAGGTAGAAACTCTGTTATCAAACAACACTATTCTGTGTTTTGGAGCAGATTGTTCTTAGGTAGAAATAGTTGCCCTATACAGGATATCACTGGAGCTATTCTGACTTATGGTTATATAAGAATATAGCACATACATTTTTTCATTTACTAGAAGAAGACAGAATTATCTTTTTGTTTACTTGTTTGTTTGTGTTTCTTTGTTAAAGAAATGCCAAGGGTTATTCAACTGACAACACAAATGAATAAAAACAGACCTCATCTTTAATTAATGAACTCTGTCTTAATGTGATCATTACAGGTGGATCTTTCACCTAGAAGCTATCTCCTAACCTAATAACACCAGGAAGAATGAATTGGCATGACATTTTTCTTCCAAGACTGGAGTATACCTATAGGGTAATCTCTTACTTTTTTTCTTTTTAAAATGTAATAGAATGTAACATTTTGGAATCAGAAAAGCACACACCTCTTTTGTAATAAAATTATTACCCTCTACTCAGTAGAAACTATTTGTTTATGAAGCAACACATAATGATTTTAAAAGTGATGCTGGTTCTTATGTCACACCCACTCAGATATTAGAATTATATTCTAGTTTTCTAAAAGGCAAACATTTCATGAAAATACTCTGGACAGACTGGAAACAAGCTGTGTTATCTGGGTTATGTTTTGACCCACCCTTATGAAATGACCCTATCCCTTTGAGTAGTTACAGACCTTTGATTTAAATTCAATAATCTAGGGTTCTTTTCACTGGATTGCAACCTTTTTCTTTTTCTTTTTCTTTTTCTTTTTCTTTTTCTTTTCTTTTTCTTTTTCTTTTCTTTTTCTTTTTCTGTTGGTTACAGTTTGAGGCGAAGATGTGAGGAACTAATTTCCAGTTCTTGATTACCTCAGGGGGGTTGTTTGGAGTTTCATTCAGCTCCCACTGTATCTAATGACATAAACTATCCTTGACTCCTGTGTAGCAGGATGAAGCCTGTAGGGTCCAGACCTTCTATTGAGTGCTTCAAAGCAGTGCTAAGTGGCCTCAGCCTCCATTAAAGTCAATCAGAGTTAAAGATGAGTGTTTGCTCAATATAATAGTGACCTAATTAAGACCTATTGTGGTGATTTAAAATACACGTAAACCCTTTTCTGCTCCCCTACATGGTAGCGAATATCCTCTCAGCTGCATTGTAGCAAGAGAGGTAGAGCTGACATACACCTATAAGGATGAAAAAAAATGTTTCAGAGGTAGCCACAGCAAAAGCATGGGAATAAACTCTTACAAAATACAGAGATTAGCCAAGCTGGACAGTGCTGGGAGGGGTATGGAACATTGTCTTAGACCTCATGAGCCAGCAATGAGCTAGCAGTGTGCCCAGGTGGCCAAGAAGGCCAACAGCACCCTGGCTTGTATCAGGAACAGTGTGGCCAGCAGGACTAGGGAAGGGATTGTCCCCCTGCACTCAGCTCTGGTGAGGCCGCACCTTGAGTCCTGTGTTCAGTTTTGGGCCCTCACTCCAGGAAGGACATCGAGGTGCTGGAGTGTGTCCAGAGGAAGGCAACGAAGCTGGTGAGGGGTCTGGAGAACAACAAGTCTTACGAGGAGCGGCTGAGGGAGCTGGGATTGTTTAGCCTGGAGAAGAGGAGGGACAGGGGAGACCTACAGCTACCTGAAAGTAGGTTGCAGTGAGAAGGGTGTCCATCTCTTTTCTCAGGTGACAAGTGATAGGACATGATGAAACGGCCTCAAATTGCACCAGGGGAGGTTTAGATTGGACATTAGGAAGAATTTCTTCATGGAAAGAGTGGTCAAGCATTGGAACAGACTGCCCAGGGAGGTGGTGGAGTCCTCATACTTGGAGGTATTCAAGAGACATGTGGACATGGTACTATGGAACATGATTTAGTGATGGGACTTGGTAGGTCAGGTTGATGGTTTTAACTTGATGATCTTTAAGGTATTTTCTGACCTGAATGATTCTATGATTCTATGATCTCCTGAGCTAGATCCTAAGGTGATATAAATGTGTCCAGTGTTTTCAGTTCAGTCTAGCTTTATGCTAATATAAATTGGAGGAGAACTGGAGTACCACAAAGGTACGGACTTTGTTTGTTTTGAGGCTGAGCATGTATTAGAACTAACAATAAATTGTCACTATTTGTGTTACAACTAATAATGTCTTGCCAGCATAGTCAACTGCTGTACTCATTGTGTTAGGTGTTGTACTGACTCAGAACTAAAAAAAGAATAAATTCTGTGGTGAAGGGTTTGCCAGACAAGCATAAGATAACACAACAGCAGAAAGGATAGAGTACAAAAATGCTCAGTGGGTTAGAAAAGTGGGATTGACAGAACCTTGGGAGTGTTATACTACAAGCTTCCTCAAGCAGTTCTTATCACAAACAGTTCTCCCAAGAAATCTTGTTCTCTGTTGCACCAGATTTTGTATACTACTTTTGTAGATTTTGTATTTTTAGATTTTTACTGCATCACAGTTTTGTACAGAAAGTGTAAAGATTAGTTCCAGCTAGCTGATTTGAAAGCAATAAGCTTCATATATTCCCATCACTGGACTTACTGAATATATACCTATAGTAGACTAGTTTCAGTGCACCTACGAATCTCTTTAAGAATCAGTTTTTTGGGTCAGATGCACCCAGAGCAGCTTGGACCTTCTGTGGGTGTACAGTTATGTTCATGGAGCAACAGTAGGCTAGGGCATAACATTGCATGCACAGAAGAGCTCTTCATGTGTGCAGTAGCCATTTCTGGGCACTCTGCCTAACACGCAAAACACTCGTACAGTCCATTCCCCCACCAAAGTGGCAACAAAGCAATGAACAAATAACTGAAAAGGACATCCTACTGCCAGTGCTGGTAAAGCTGGTGGGCCTAGAGTAATACCCCTCCAAAAAAAAGTGATAAACAGGAACTTAACAAAGAGATGAACAAAGGGCAAACCTCTCCTTCCTTTCTGTTTGAAGGGAACATGAACCACTTTATGCCAATTGTCCTGCTCCACGTGGATACGATGTTGCTGGAATGGCTGAAAGCTGTATTTGTACTAGGAGGTTAGAATGAAGGACATGATGATATAGGAATAGAGATGTACAGATGGAGGAACCACATTCTTCTCTTGTATGACTGGGCTATGTGAGTGCACAGGTGTGTGTCCCTCAGCCTGAATGCTGTGAATTCTGCATCCTTGGGCTGTTACTGTGGCTCTTGTGAGGCTGTGAAGTACTTTCCAAATACTCAGGGAGGTTTACTTCGAGGTTTTTACCTCAGAGAGGTGTCAATGGAATAGAGGAAATTGCATTGAAAAGGTTTCCAGCAGCACGAAGAGAAAGTTTAACTTCCCTTGTCTTTAAGCTATTGCCTGAGCCACACCTACAGGAAACCCATACTGAAAGCATGAAAAAAGGCCAGTATAATGTAGCATAGAATGTACGTAGCTACCCACTGTCCATTAATCTCCTTCTGAGTCCTCTTTCATGAGATTCTTTCATTTGTTTTGTCCCTTCTTGGCATTATAATTTCCTTAAGAGAGGCATGCAGAGTGCATATTGTGCTTGTCACTGTCTGGTTGCTTCACTTTGAATTAGGGGTAGAGGGACCTGAGGCTGTTTGGAGAGGAGAATATTTAGCCAAATTTTCAGGTTGTATCTTTTAATGTTCAGGAAACTCAAAAGCTTTTAGTTGTAAAGGGAGGCTGTGAATGCAATGAGGAGATTCTTGCTGGTAATCACAGGAGCTTATGCTGTGTGGAAGGCCAGTGCAGGCCCCATCAGCGTGTTTAAGGCCTGTTTCAGAAGCGAGGGTGTGCCTATTAGTCATGCTTACTGTGCACTGCGGCAATCTCCCTCACCAGCAGTTTCAGTCTCTCTTGAGTTCTCTGTGATTACATTCACAGCCAACTAACAGGAACAAACACCAGTTTGAAAGCCATGTCACTTCATTAGCCTGACATGGTGTTCTTGGCAAGGTTTTCTGTATTACCTTAATCACAGTGTTTTCAGGGCCTAACAATATTGGAGCACAATGAGAACATATTTGTTTGCAAAAAAATGTGAATGCAGGTTTGTCTGCAAAGGCTATGTGAATATCAGATGTACAACACGAATAGGGAAGCCTAGCTGCTCAGTATGCACTGATACTTTCAATTTTTCTATTTGAAATGCAGGGCAAATTCAGGACTGTAACCTTTATGTGAAGGCAGCTGTCGTTGGATCAAATGCAATATTTACAGCTTTCTGTATTATTACTTGTTTTACAGAATTAGTTGTCAATCTGATCAGTGACCTATTGTCCAAGGTTCTTCACTGTCATACTGCCACTAAAAAAAGCTGTCTCATCACCCAGGGAGGAAAAGGTCTCTCTCTGAAAAGTGATCTCCACTCTGCTCAGCTGCACCTGAATGGCTGTGAATATGTGAAATTCCAGGTCCAAACCTAACTTTAAAATTCCTGAGTTTAGATGAGAAATCCAGTGCTCACTGGGATGATCACAGTGTCATATTGTTTTAGTAGGTCCAGGATTTGGTGCATCTGGCCATGGTGTATCTTAGTTATTGTGTTGCAGAGGCCTGAAACTCAACAGTTCAGGTCCAAGGCTCTTGGCTAGGAGGACTGGAAATGTTTGCTGTCAGACCTTAATTAATGTTGTCACTATGTTTAATTTTAATGCCAACAATGGGGCAAGAGTGCTCTCTGAAAAAATGTTGCCCAGTTTTTTTTCCATGTTCTAAGCCAAAACCTACTTAGGTGTTCTGCAGCCTTCTCAGCCAAACTGAAAAAAGGGTACAATGGTTCAATTTGGTTAGTACATACACAAATGTTGGAAGGAATTTTTTTACAGGAGCCTGTATTCAAGTCACCCTTCCTCACTGAAGTTGGATAAACTTTTCCTCAAATGGGCATAGAAAAAGTTCTTTGTTTTTTAAGTCTATGAAACCTAGCTTAAGTATTTGTGGGGAGGACATCTTTTAATTAAGGACCATAAGGGTCAGGGTGTTCAGCTGCTGGGGTATTGATGGACATAGATTTTACTTTTATCTTCTTCTTATGAAACATCTACTGCTGTGAGCTCTTGGCTACCCGCATTTGCAGATATCTGTTTGAATGGCATGCTGACCTTTTCCAGGTAGCTCAAATTCATGCCATAAGGCATAACCAACAAGGAAACATGCCTTAGGTGTACAGTTTTTATAATGCTGTAGGAACCTGATCTCCAGAAATAACCTTTGTAGTGATGCTACCACCAGTTTCCACATGCATTCTTATGTTTGAGTACATCTGTTGACACTCAACATAATACCTCCACAGGTAAAACAGGTCCATGTAGAAGTTATGTCAGCAGTGCTTGTTATAGGCGTACTTGCCACATCACCCAGTGGCATGCTTACACCGTCATTTCTTTGACATGGTTGGTGTGCATCAAAGGTAAATTAAATTTTAACTTTTATTTTTGGTTAGATTAAAAAGGCTAGTAAATTCATTACCTCTTAGAGCAGATGAGAGATACTCAACTTTAAAAGATGCTCAGGGTCATCAGCAAAAGTCTATTCCAGGTATCTTTACATTTTTTCTTTCTGCATTAATCAAAACACAGGACTTTAAAAAGCTTTTGAATGCATAGAATTTTACCAAAATGTCTGTTTTTCAGCACTTGACCCTGCCAGTTCAAGGCTAAGAACTGAGAGACCTGACTTAAATCACTGCTCTTCCAGCTTTGGTGCTGAGTAGTTTTTTTGTTGTTGTTGTTTTTTTTTCCTTCCAGTTCCCAGATGTCTCCAAACAAAAGTAAAGCAGAAATATAGAAGTAAGCATCTGCATTTCTTCCTCTGCATGAGGAAAACCTGGTCCAAATAAATATGTCACCATAAAGTGCTTAGGCTTCTAGGAAATGTTGTATACCTGCAGTTGTCTTGAACAATTCAACTCAACCTCCATAGCTGGATCCAGCTTCCTCTGAGGAATTAGCAAAAACGTGGTCAGAGTTGCAGAGATGGAAGAGTGACAAATTTGGGGCCATCTTTTCAGTTGTGGACAGTTCAAATATTGTATTAGATATGATGGCTTTTTTTTTTTTTTTAATATTAATCTGGTATGACCTTTGTTACCTTTGGTATTAATTTTACCATCTGAATGACAATTAGATTTATTTTATTTCTTAATATGATTTCCTCTGTAATGATGTATTTACTCTCTTTATTGTGGGAACAAGCTTGTTACCTCTTTCATAATTAAGTTCAAGGAGTGCTATCAAAGCTACATTATAAAGTCCTAATTAACTGTTAATAATTACAGTGTTCTACTGAAACTACTTTGTAATTAGGAGGCTACCAGCAGAGATCTGGTTGCCTGCCAGTGTGTTGGCTTGATTTTCACACGTACTGGAGCTTCTTTATGTTGTCTGGATGGTGAAAATTTCAGGCTAAAATTGGGCCTGAAAATTTTGTCATTCTGTGTGTTTCTTTCCCTATATGTTGCAACTATCTGGTACTGATTTTTCAGAAAGATTGGCCTAGGATCATGTGATGCAGTAGTTCATGGTGTGGAAATTCAGGGAAGGTGGCTTTCAAAAAGCATTACTTCAAATGCCTCGCTAATGTTTTAAACTGTCCTTGGTTGTTTAAAGCATACATTAAGGTATATGGATTTCTTTAAAGAATACATATAAAAGGTACCTTTTTTAAAGTGCACACCATTATCTGAACTGATAAATTACTTCTTACTTGATGAGAGGAGAATCTGAAATTAGAGAGTTTTTCAGGGATATGAACCCTGTCCAGTGTTCTTGGACTGGATGCTGACCTGTAATCTAGAGATTTTATTTGAATTGTTAGGTTGTTAAGTCATGCTTGGGGATGACCTTGTAGAAGATGCATCTAAGTTGATGTATTTCTGCCATTGTGTCACACAATTTTTGCCACCTTTTGTGTGACTGCCACCTACTCTGCAGCTGCCAAACCTTTGGCTCATATCCAGTATCTTTTAAGATGTTTGCAATGAAAGGCTGTTAAGGCTCGTGTTGCTGCTGCCATTAAGTGTAGGGGCAGTGTAACTCCTCTGACAGCTCTGCCTTACTGTGCCCTTTGCTTCTTACTGCATTAGCAACGTTGAAGCGAATGGCACCTTTCTCCTCTATGGTTACTCCCCAGGCAGAGCAATTTATTAGCTTTCAGAGAGGGCAGTTGGACTGACATTTCTTCAGTACCCCATACAGCCAGCACAATTTGGTAGCTGTCTTTTGCCAGTTCTTGGAAACATGGTGGCCTTAGCTTTCCAGACTTGAACCCAGCAAAAACTTTGATATCACCCAAATAATACATAAGAGTAAGAAGTTTACAATAGAAACATTTCCTCTGGGGAATGAGAGGAAGAAAACAATGTTTAGGTCTAGGGGTGGGACATTTCCCATCTCCATGCTCTCCTGTTTTCTCTCTCTGCTTTGCTTTCCCTTGCTATAAAACATAGGAGATTAAAGGAAATTCTGGAGAAATAAGTCACACTTAGGATTTTCACTGCATGGACTAAGGCAGTAGCAAAGCAATTCCTTTCTGGAACAAAGTAGCTATGTGATTGGTTGTTATTTTCCTATGTAGCAGAGTTTTGAGGAGGCAAAAAGTCCATCCATACAAGAGTGTGACAAAGTACAAACTTTCAGTCCAGAGGCCATACAAAGAACATGGTTATTTGGAATGAGTTCACTCTTTAATAGAAAGTAATCCATTTCAGAGAAACCATCACACATAATTTGGTGCAATTGAACTTCGTCTTTAACCTTTTACTATGATTTATGTGATTAGGTCACCAGAGGAAGTGGTTTTGGAAAGCATGATTAAACACTTTAAGGAAATAATTTCTATCTTCAAGCACTTTGTGTAACAGCACTTTTCAAGTGTTTGTCCTTTCTCATCAGCCTGGCTGCATTAAAATGTAGAAACATATCCTTTGAAATACTATTTTACTTTTTTAAAAATAAAAACAGGTGAGAACAACTGAAGCTGCCTATAAATTATTGTTCTGATACTGATTTTCTTCAGTTTTTACTCCATAATTTGAATTGCATTATCTGTATTGCTACTCATTGCCACTTCTTGTGTGCATAACTTAGTAAATATATTTTCTGTGCAGTTTATTTGCTATAACTTACCATTTTAAAACTAGTATCTGAAATTGTAGCCAACAGATAATGCCCATGAAGAAACATATACACCAGAGCACAGTTCAGAAAGAAGTAATTTTAAAATCAGCTCAATTTCTCTGCTTCATACCTTTACCTCTGTAATGATACTGTATTTCTGAAAAGGATGCTATGCTGTCCACACATGTCCTACTCTATTTGGCTTATGGCATCAGTGGTAGTGAGAGGTACAAACTATTCCAGTGGTGAGCAGGTTGTGACCCATCAAAGTTCACCAGCTCACTGAACAGCGATTAACATTTAAAATGTATGCAAACTAGTCTCTTAATTAAAGTTCAATAATGTAAGGCTTTGAACCTGTTCATTGCCTTTGGAAATAATCAAAGAAGAGAAGCAGGGTTCTTATCAACAGAAGACATTATCATTAAAGGTTGAATTCAGCACTTCTCCATTTCACATCTTCACCATGTTGACCATTCATCAACAGAGGCAGGCACAGGTCACAAAATATGGGCATGACCTGGGAATATAGAAATTCCCCTGGGTCACTGAGGTTTGTTTCCATCTGGTACTTGGAATTTGTTCCTTACAACCAAGGGATCTGGTTGCAACGCTGTTGTTAGATTTGTGTCTAAACATGAAAGCAAAGTTAATTTTCTTCTATCAATTTACATAGCCAGTTACTGTTCAGTGAATTTAGCTAATAATTTTACTGTTAGATCAGTAAAGTTAGTTTAGCAACTCAAGTCTAATCCCTGAGACCTCAAATCTATTTCAGGAGACCTTGCCAGCTTATCTGAACCTCTTTACGTGACTCCTATCCACCTCTCTTTCAGTATCCCTCTACATGCAATCAACATCACATAAGCTAACTTTGGGGAAAGAGTATTAGTTTGGTGAAGAGTATTTGCAAGAAATGGAGGCAGGTGGGTGGGGTGTTTATAGAGTGCCTGTTTGCTAGTGCAAAATTCATATAATTAATGTTGCTTAATGCTCTCTATCTCTGGGGGATTGTTAAGAATCTTTTTTTCTTTTGTGTATATGAATGTACGCAAAGATAAAGGCTAGCTACAAAATCACAGCCTGAAGTTGAATTCTTTATATCACCAGCATGGTAGAAATTGAGGCATAATGTTCCATAAAGGGTTGTGCTTTGTCTGCTTCATCCTTTGCATTGGAAGAAAAATTAATCTTGCTTCTTTGTGGTACTGCTTTACTGTGAAACTAATGAAGAACCAATTTCTGCAAAGCACTGAGGATCTTTGCTACCGAATTAATTCAATGGCATCTAGGGATATTTAGCAGTGAAAAAAATTAATGTTTTTTTCCTCTTGTGACATATGAATTCTTTTATCTTACCATTCCTTTGCAAGGTATCTACTGTAAGAGACTTTTTTCTTGTCTTTTCTGGAAACAACTGAATACCTGAGAGGAGGAAGCATAAAGACAGATGTTTAATCTTCTTGCTCCTTTCTTATTGATATGTTCTTGCAAAGGATTTGAAAGGTCCCATGAGACAACTCAACAAAGGAAAAGAGCGTGGGCTCAGTGTCCTGACAAATATACCTTCACTTGGTAAATCACTGCAGATTAAATGCCAGTAGCAGAAGAATTCATGATAGCCTTGCTCTTTTCACAATAGGGCTGGTATGTATACTTGCAAGTCACTGCAGTTCAAGAACATAACGCATTGCTCCATATACTCCTTTATGATAACATATCTGTGGGATATTGGATGTTATATGTCAGAAACCCTCATAAAATGTTCTCTGTGTTTATGATGATTGTTGCATTAAAAGAGAAGTGATGGAAAGGGCAAAGAGCAAAAGATTATTCTGCAGTCTGTACAGCACTATATGACTATAAGGACAACAAAAAAAATGTCTCCTCAGACATCCTTGTGTAAGATGTGTAGTGAACTTCAAATTTTCTTCTTGAACAAGCACTATTCAGAGCAGCTAGTCCAGCTTCATCACCCACTCATTCTTTGCGAACAAGATTATCAGTCAAAATTCCTTTTTGAGTACATGATCCTCAAAGTTAACAATTATGGCTATAGTGGCGAGGCTATATAGGAGGGTCTGTCACTCGCCAGAGTATAGAACTCCAGAAATGATCACCGGAGAGGTGTTTTAATTTGTTCTGTTTAAGTATGTTAAATTTCAAAACTTACCTTTCAATTCTGCCTGTGCAGGTCCCAAGGAAGAGACCCTGGGGAATAGACGTGGTCAGTGTGCTCTGTCACCCAAAGAGGGGATGGGTCTGTCCCTTCCTCAGACCCTATTTGGGGACTTGCCTGCTGGACTTCTCTGCCTTTAACAGATAGCAAGGGTTTGACTTCTTGAAAGCAAGCATGATAAAGCCCCCCTGCCAGCATGTGCATATTGCTGCTACTGGGGACACTGCTGAATTGACACGATTTGAAACTGAAGTCACCGATTTAACTGCAACACAAAATTAGTGTGCAGTAAGCTCTGTTTTGACCTGAAGGGATCGCTGCTGGGAGTGGTGGAGTTATTCACCCTCCCTGGCCTTGTAAGGTTGTCCAGTGAGAATGACAGCAAGTGCCAAACACAGCTGGTTCTGAGGAGGACACCTTTCTAATGTGACTGGACACAGGCCACCAACTCATTTTTGCATACTATTTCTTTTCTATACCATCCATGCCTGTGGCAACTGGCTACAGTGCTGAGGGTCACTTTTCATGGTGGAATATAAATCTTGGTTGTCTCTTAACCAAGCTTGATGTGAAAGGGAGGTGATCTTATATTTGGTGCATGTTCACTACAAATGGGGCAGTAATTCTTCCTTCCTAATGCAAAAAACAAGCATAGGTCCTATGCCTATGCTAAACTGTGTCAGATCATTGCTATACTACAGATTTTTCATGGCTCCAACTTGGTATCTAAATTACACCCTTGGCAAACAATTACTACTATGATTCATTTCCCTGTTAATGGTTATTTTTCTTTTACCTTCAACAGATTTCAACTGCGTACTGAGGGACTAAGCCAAAACAGGCACTACGTGTGACACTATAATTATGTTCCCTTAAAGACGGAGACAACTGATTCAGTAAGAGTCCAGTGCTTTGTCTTCCATGCACTCTCTGCAAATTCCTTGCTCCCTTGGTTGGGTCGGATACTGTGACCACACCAACAGCTGCATCTGCTAGCAGAACAAGACTACTGTAGGGCCAAGCGCCTTGGTGGGACATAGCTTGTCTATCTCCCACATTTCCCCTCTAACAATACCCAGCTTCCAGAAACTGCCTGTCTGTCCTGGTTGCTGTGGTGTCTGAGCATTTGATAAGGAGGCTTTATGTGTTGTACAGACTGTAAGGTCCTTCTTCTAGTTGGCAGAAACAGGTGGAAAGGGCTGCTGGAGGAATTTGCTTGCATTTGTCCAAAAGAACCGGAGGCTTTCAAATGAATCACGGTCCTCCAAATTGCCCCAGGAGCATTTGTGTGATCTCATGGCATGGAAAGCTCTTCTACTAGCCTGCCCAGGTGACTAATGTTAGTGGGTTATAAACAAATTCACTCTTGCAGTCACAGAACAAGAAGGCGATGGAGAGGTGAGAGAAAACTTTGTAGCTCTCTGATCTCAGACTCTAGATTTAGGAGGTAAAATACCATGTACCACACATAATGTTTGCATCATTAAAAATTAAATCTCATAAGTATAATTACTCTCTCGTAAGTATAATTACTCGTACACAGGCCGTGACACTATCTGCCTGATGAAGAACTACTCTATGTTAGAAAACAATTTGTTAACTAATGCTGTGTTGTTTTTACTATTTAGACCAAATTCAATGGAAGAAAGAAGTTGCTTCATATGTTTTTAGTTACTTGCTGGCCTAGGGGAAAAAAACAAATAGTTTAATATTTTTTTCTGATCTTTTTTAGATATATCACATTCCTTAGATACTCAAAGGAGGCAAAATATGTATAGTATGACAAAGTGTCTTTACTATCATTATTAAATTTGAACACTATTTTCAGCACAGCCTAAGAACCAAGTACAGAGACTGTTGCTGTTCAGAGTTGCCAAAGTTGTGATTTTTTTCCCCTACAGGACAGCATGTGCATCACACCTTAGATCTAAGAGCCATAAAATGTCTAAATTCTTATGCCAATGGTTTCCATTCCCTGCAATCAGTTATTTACATCAAAATAAAGCATGACACATTGCTTTTCACTTATGTATGTATTTAAATGATGTCCCATAGATGCAGCTTAGTACCATCTCCCTCTCTCATACCTGAGCCCTCAAGCTTGCCATATCTGTCCCAAGAGGAAATGGCTCTTGGTGTGTCACTACAACGGGTCCCTAAAGAGCGTCCCTATAGTGGGTCCCTCTAGAGGAGGAGTGTGCTGTCCACGGGAGGACATCAGCGTGACTTACAGGGCTAAGCTGACAATAGAGGAACGTCAATTCTACAGAAGTTTGCATTTGCAAAGAAGTAAATGCAAAACAGAAAGAAGGAGAAAGAAATCACCTGAAATGACAATTACTTGTTAACTATAAAAAATGGAGAAAATAATAGAGACAGATGACCAAATTTAGTAAAAATAAACCTCACTATTAAAAACTAATTAAACATTTGCATTTCAGAGTTAAGTTTCTGCTTAAAAGTTTGGGGAACAGCAGGTTGACAGTGAAGATTATTGACTGTAATTTGCTGAAGGTTTCTAACTAAATTAGTTATGTGCAATGTATGGAAGGCTTACTCAGCTCTGCATAGCTGCTTTATTATTCTTGTAAAGTGAATCATTTATAACTGTTCTCAGAGATCTTTTATCAGCCACTTATCTCCTTCAGCTGGATTTGTGATGTGGAGGGATAAAATGAATTGCTGTTTAATATTATAAGAACTAATCAGACCAGAACAGCAGGAGAATAATGACAGGTTTAATGGTTAAATATTTTACATTTGGCAACAAAACTGCTACTCAAAATATAGGGAATTTAACCTTTATTCTGTGTCTGAACACTGAAAAATGTTGGTGTCAGTGATCTACAATATATTTGCTGCATAATGTAATTTTGGTTGTTGCTAACTAAACAAAACTATTTATTTTAGTGAAAAAATGTTTCTTGTCACCTAACCAGTTCTCCCTCCCAGATGTCTTGCGATATCGTCAAAACTTTAATCCATCAGACTGGACTCTAATCCTTAGACCTTTGGTGCACTATTACAACCTCTAGACTGATTGGTTCTGTTACGTATTTTATCTGCTAATTCGTACCTTTGTGTTTCCCGTTACTACTATAACTTCAGCAGCTAGAAGAACTATGAAAATACTACTTGTGTGCTATTGGAATAAGTTTTGGTAATGCACCTGTTCTCCATATTTCCCTGCACTGTAGTCAGTCTTCTTCATATTTCCACAATCCTCTAAAATTAAAGAAATTGGTCTAAAGAATGCTGAAAGAATAAAAGTATTTATGGACACCAAAACATAATCCACAAATATATTGCACATTTCTTATTACTTTTCCATAAATATAGTATATTATCCTGGGTGAGAAATTATATATGAAGAGTGTCATAGACAGAGCAGCAAGTATACCTTCATGCATGTATTATTGCACATGCTGGATAGTGTCTGTGTGTGAATGCACAAATGCAGTGGTCAAAGTCATTTTGTTTGAGATCTATTTTCTGTGTGCTTTTGTCTTTTCTATAGATTTGTGGTGTCAGAGCATGGCCTAAGCTTTAAAGTTTATTTCTGGAGCAGGAGTCTCCCTTTGCTTTACAATTTTGGATCTCTTTGTTAGCTGCTATTTTAGACCTTCCAGGAGCCTGTAACTCTGAGTCATTTTTTTCCGAAGCACAGTTTAAGTCCAGCCTGCTCTCATACATGCAGCTCCACTGGACAGTGAGACTGGCTTTTCTGCTGTAGATCCCTTGCCACATTTATGTGTGCCTTCTCTATAGATACATCCCTGTGCTTGCTGTGTCTTTAGTGGACTGCAGTACTCCACACTCTTCTGTACTAGAGAAGTTTCAAATTAACCAACAACTAGCAAGAATATCAAGAGCTTCAGAGATTTTGGCTCTCTTGTATTGTGTTACTTTACAGTTAGCCTGAATGGCACTCGTTCATGTGCCACATGTCCACAAAGTCCTGCTTATCTTATACATTTTGTCCTCCGTATTCCCCAAGAGCATCAGCTCTGAAGGGCTTTTAGCTTTTTTTGGTTGTACTCTTTTAAATTTACCATATGCCTGCTAGCGTGTGCTGCTCAGTGATCACTCAGAGCAAAGGAGTGGAGTGCAAGTTGACACCATTATTTATGTGACTTTGAATGAGTCTTGTCTGTGGCAATTGTTAATAAAACAAACTGCGTGTTCCAGAACCTCGCTGCAGATAGGGATCCCCAAGATGGAGACAGAGGTATTCTGCCTGAATCTGCGCAAAGATGGTGCAGAATATCTGGTTTCTGCTATTTTCCCATGGTGATTGTGCTTTTGAGCTTCCTTGAACTGTTTTAAACTGTACTTGAACCTAGGAAGAGATTAGATATTTCCTAAAAATGTAGTGACAAGTAAGCACTCATCAAAATACCTGAAAATTCTAAGTCTTATTTTGTCAGTTTACCTGCTGCTGGATGGAAAGGATGCACATAGAGCTTTAAGAAGATATTTGGTCATCACGTCACAAGAAACTACATCTCAGTCTCTTCTAGGTGAAAAGTGAATATTTTCTATAACTATAGACCTCTCAGCTGCTTGAAAAGTGCAAACTGTGACTCTTGCTCCTTCAATCTTTATTCAAGCAAAACCCCAATCAACTTTAACAGAGATTTTGTATGTCCTCATTACACAGGATTGGCTTTCCTATTTTGTTTTTATCAATTCTGTAGTATAAAGAACATTTTTATTAGTACTTTTCAAGATCCATAATATATTCTTCTTCTGTGTTTGCAGTATGTAGCAGAATGTAATAAGATTTCATTTTATGCTCAGAATAAAAAACATCCTAGACTTGTCATGACTATTATAGTGTAAAATAAAATTATTACAAACAACTGCTAATCCTGTTGGCCTTTGATTACAGTCAAGTGTTTTATAATATTACAATCTGGCTGTGCTATGAATAAGTCAGGGTAATTTACTTTGAACAGTAAATGCTCAGATAAGAACTTTGTTGTTTTTTGTTTGTTCTTTCATACTCTTCTGCTCTTTCAACTTATTATTTATTTATTTATTTTTCAGTTTCAGAGAAGCTTCTGCCTTTACTTTGGACTCTCCAAGATCAGAGTGTTTTTACAGATTCTCTCATTTCCATAGACAAGTGATTCAGCAACAGATGAAGAAATATTCTGTTGAGAAAGCTTTCTTTTATCATCTGCAGCAGGAAATATATTGGTCAAGAGAAACCTCTCCCTGACAGGTTACAGTACATAGATTTTACTATGTAATTTTGTAGGTGCAGATGAGAAGGCTTTTATAGTACAGCCATATCCACAGATAATTTGCTTTTCCTAAATAGCTTTGTAGATACTGGATGACTCAGGAGACCATTCATGAGGTAACTCCACAGTAAAGTGATGAAGAAATTTTCACTTTTGGGTCACTGGTTTGAATCTAGTCTATCTAAGGATCATTTAAAAATCATTACAGTTCAGTGGCTGGGTGATAATTCAGGACTTGGGAAATCAAAATTCAGTTCTTGCTCTGCCATAAACTTCCTATGTTACCTTGGGAAAGTCATGTAGGGTGAGATTTCTAAAGATATTTATCATTTCACTACCTCCATGGGTCTGATCCTTCACTTTGCTTCTCAACCTCCATATGTTGTACGACCACAAGCACTGTTCATTGTCCCAGATGACCCTTTTTTCTTTAGAAATTGTGACTGGCAGCTATTCACAGACATCATGCCTTAGCACATGCTTTTGCTGGACATAGCTGCAAGGAGCTAAGGAATTGAATGTCTCTTTCAGCAAAGGTATGAGGCCAGGCAGGTTGAAATGACAGGCATTGTTATTGCCCCTGCTAGGCTAAATAGCCTAGACCATGGAATTTCTGTTTTCCAAGGGCACTTTTAGCTGCATTGTAGGATCAAACTGCTGGAGGGTGTCCCATGTTGCACAGCATATAAATGTATGGTCTACAACAGACTTAGGTGAGACTCTGAGCACCTGAAATGAGGAGCCAGAGTTCCTTATCTATGTATTTTAGGGAGGACAGAGAAAGACTGGGGAATTACTTTCTGGACATGCCAGAGTTAAATGTCACCAATATACCTTGCCTTGCTCCTTGTGAGACACAGCTTGCTCCTTTTGCCCCTTTATAAACTTCTTATGGTATTTATCTAAAAATAGATGTGCTAAATTGTATCAATGTCAGAACCTTCATAGCAAACACCTGCCAAACTGTCCACAAAGTGAAGCAGTGCTTTGCATTAAAAATGGCCTGGGCTCTCAGCTGGGACCCGGTGCTGAAACTTCTGCTGGTTTCAGGATAGAGCATGAAATAAGTCCTCCTCAATCATGCAAAGAAGTGAAGACAGACTGGGTCTTTTTATTTAGCTGCTATAGCTACTGTTTGCTGAAAATTATGTGTATCAACTTCTCAAACACCATACAAGTAGAAGGGAGGAAAAGGCACTCCATAACCTTTAATATAAGGTAATAAGTAAATACATAAACAAACAGGAATAAATAATCAAGCCAGTACATCTACTTTTATGTGAATTGTCAAACTAAGTACATTACAGAGCCTTGTTAAGCCTTTCTTAATTACAGATATTAGCCTCACACTGCCAAAATGCACTGCCACTGCCAGTTTCAACATAGGGCACAAGGTTATCTAATAAATATTATTTGGTGGTAACCATTAGAAATTGAGTGGTTTCTTTTTTTTTTTTTTTTGGTATAAATTTGTTCCCACACAGTACAACCTAGTTAAAAGCTGTTTTTTTGTCTTAATAGTATCATTATTTACAAAAATATTATCTTTTATCTCTAAGTGCAGAGCACCTGGATGGTGCTGATATTGAAGTCTAATATTTGTCTTAAGACTTAGGGCTAAACAAAGCCATGTCAGCAGCAGGGACAGACAAGTTAATTAGCATTTTATAATTTCTGTCACTCACCTTTCAAATACAAGACTAGAGCTTCAGATTTCCCCTGTTGAACCTGTACAGTATGGGACTGTTCACTTAACACTAGAAGATAGTTCTGTTCCAAGTATCAGGGCAAGTTCAGTGCCCTATATTCAGATTATATTACGGAGATTATAGGTAGTCCTGTTTAAAAGGAAGAAAAGCCTGATCACAGCATGATTCTGGTCCAGTGATTAACATAATTTGCCCTGAAGTGATCCATATTTTTTTGTATTGGAGTTTTAGAACAATCTATGCTTAGCAGCTTAGGAGTACTGGGCAGGTGATCCTACAAAGGTGATCATAAAAAGAAAAAATTAGATAGCCTTGTATTTGGTGATGTAAGAATGCCTATAGAACTAAATATTTTCTGCCATTAACAAAGGGGAATAGTGCACTGTGCACCTGATTGACAGCACTGCTGTTATTTGTTTTTGCTATTACAATTCTAGTCATGTGCCCGCTATTCCTAAACTGCTGTGTATACTTACACTAAAAGGATGGCCCGCTTCCTAGAGAACTTTCAGACAAGGTAGAAAGGCAGGAGCAAGAGAGATGTACTCCCTGACAGCTAGTTTCCAAGGAAACAATGCTATATCAGTTAGCATAGTAGAGAGTTGCCACTTTCAGAGCCTTGGTAGCCTAATTGTTGTCAGCTATTGTTCCATCAAGGCCCTGATTAAAATGAGGTTTCAGCCCCAGTTCTTGAAGAACACATGAGAAATCCACTGTTTCCTGTCTTAAAAGTCGGAAAAATGGCCTTTGTATAGTACCAGTAAAGCAAATGCAGTGTTTTCTATCATATACTGCAATGTAGCAGGTTTTTTGATATCCAAGTCTGTACTGATCTTACTTATTTTACACATTTAGGACATTAACGTGACCCTTGTCCCCTTACACTACAACTTTCACAGTGCATTTTTGTGCAGATTCAAAGCCATCAATAGTAATTAATTTATGGATCTGGCTTGAATCAGGAAGAAATGAGTAAGGGTCTTGCAATTTCAGAGTTCGCAGTTGCAGTACATCTATTTAGAACAACCATGACTTAACTTCCAAAGTGTTTGGGTACAACAATGCCTTAACAAACGTAGCTAATGAATAATTAATTGTATTCTAAATATTGTTCATATATGGTATGGGACCAGAATACTGGAGGAAAAGTCAAAAGTTTTTGAGGGCTCTATTCAACACAAAGACTCTGAAACAAGAAGCTGTACCTGTATCCTCCATTTTGCAAGGCACTGGTGAAAGAACATTTTCTGTGACAGTCTCTCTCCACAGTGAGATTTCCAGATCCTTCCCAGTTGTTAATTCTGACTCACTTCTTGTTGCAATCTCTGGACAGCATACATTTCTTGCCCTTCATCTGGAAGGGACAGCTTCCAAATAAATGGACCAACCAGGAAAGAAGATGGGGAAGACATAATGAATAGCAGAAGAGGAAATTAATTAATCCACACATGAGATGGTAGGGGTTGCCAATACTGTGGTCTAAACTTTCCTAGAATATGTCTGTTCCCAAAAGCAATTAAGGTTATCATGAAGGGTGAATACAATATGATTAACTCAATCCTTATCATTCATGAAAACACACAGTTGAATACATCTGGCATCCAGGTTGGAGAGCTTCTGTAAAGTTAATGTGGAAGTGGCTTGAGAGATACCATTAGTGTTGTAAATTTAGGAAAAGTGTCATTGTAATGAATACCAAAACCATTATAATGACTTAGGTAGGATTACCTTTCTACAAAGTACAAATTTATGACTGAAATTTCAGTCAAAAACCCGGAGAAGTATATCTGAAAATCTTCTGTGGGAGCAGTATTATTTGAATGTCAAAATGGTATTACAGCTAAACTCCCTTTGATCCTGTTACATCTCTCTATCAATATCAGCCTTATTAGTGACATCATAACTTCCCATATCTGATTTTTTTTCCCCCTCTGAATGCAGACTAAAAATGAGATCCATCTTGGTCTGGCTAGACAAAAATTTCAGATTTTATGCAGTCCTCTGTAGCCATATGCAGCTTTATGTAGAAGGGATAACAAAGTGTTTGTTTTTCTTTTTAAGGAGGATTTTCACAGCATTTATGGCTGTGTGTTTTGTTCCTTCGGCCCTGTCTTTACATTTCTAGTTTAAGATGCCGGAATGGCCAACGTAAATACAATACAAACTCTCCTACCTTCTACCTCAGCCCTCACTTGGAAGTCTTTTATAGACATAAGCTGACATTTCAGCCTCCCTGTTAGCTTGTTTTTTCCCACTTGCTGAGGAATAATGGGAAATATTTACTTCAAAGGACTTCTTCAAACACAGACAAATCTGCTGTAGTGAAGAACACAGCAGAATCTTAATGTAAGCATACAGAGTCCCAGAAATGTAAGTCCAAATATTCAGTTGGATGCAGAGCACCATAAAGCAGTAGTTGGAAAGATCCTATTTGAGATCTACTGAACACGGGCCGATTGATTACACACATCTACTACAGATGCGGTAGAAGTACGTGCAGCAGTCCAGTGGCATGGTGTGTAGTCACAGCCATTGCTGAACACCCTGCTGCAAATAAAATATTTCTGAAACTGATAAAGCTGTAGATTTCCTGGCTTCCAGATCTACAATTGTGAGTTTGCTTCATTTCACATGGACTACGGTGAAGGAACAACATAGGAGAAAAATGCTTAAGGCCTTCCTGAATGCCAACTGGCAACCTACAAGTGTTAGATAATAATATTAGGGCATTATTATTCTGCTAAGTCAACGAGAACTTTATCTTTTGATGAAAATCTCTCCTTTATGAAATGAGAGGATAATGAGGTATTGTTCTTTTGTCTCCTTCAGGCGAATCCTTTCCCAAAGAGAAAATTGTCTACAAAAATTGTGGGGCACATTCACTCTCTTTTAGGTCGAGTTGTAATAGAGACTTTACAAAATGCTAAGCCAAAATCAGTGCACTTCCAGGCTGTGATCATCTAAGAGAGACTCTAGGTTCTTCATCATACGTTGCTCTGTAACCAGTACAAAATTAACTTTGTATTAGTTCACAGCCAGAAGAGTAAGAAAAGCACTAAAAGACACATCATATGTTAGCATTATGCCTTTTTTGGTGGGGGGTGTATTGAGCATTCTTCTGAAGTTAGGGAGCAATGTCCGTAAAAGTTAGTAGCTGGTTCTTCTGTCTTTTGGAGATTTGGCTCGGTTGGAAAGGAGGAAGCAGAAATCTGTTCTACTTTCTTGTGCTGATGTCATGTGTGATGTGAGGACCAAGGCAGTTAGGACTGCTTTCCCACTGTCTGTAGACTCAGAAGAGATCATTGCTATTCAGTCATGCCAGGCTGAAGACACTGTGTTTTCTTCTATGATGTATATGTCACTTCTCATTAATTCTGAGAGACCTGCTACTTTAGAAACCAGGGTAAACAGAGTCGTGTAGTGGATTAGATCTCTGCCGTGAATAAATTTATTTCTCAGCAAGTGTAAAAAATGAGCAAGGCCAAAACCCCTCAGAGCAGAAAATGTCACAGTGATTGCTAATACATTGCCATGCAGAGAAATGCCTAATAAAACCCCTATTAGGATGTCATACCTGCTTACTACTGAATTCTCCAGAAAGTTTATTTGATATGTCTAAGCTAATTATCAAAGTCTCAGTGATAAGAAGCGGCTCACTGGGCCTGAATGTGTCAGAACAGAATGACTAAATTGTGAGAATTCATGGGCTTCTGCTTTGAATAATTAACTTGACTCTTTGTGGAAAGCACACACCTTGGAAACTAATTTTCTCCTCGCACAAAGCGTTTGTCCTTGTGTTGCCTTTGAAAAGTAAACTGTTTAACGGTGTGAGGCTGTTCTCATCTCCATCCTATTAATCTCTGAGCTTTCTTCCTTATTTTCCTCTCCTCTGTACTTTGTGCATTGTTGTTGTTGCACTGATAAGGCTCTGTTCTTACTTAAAATTGAAACGTGAGGTTGTGTCATTTCCCACCAAATGGGACTTGTATCTTTTCAGCACTGGCTTTGTGGCACAGGGCCCTTTTCCCACAAGGTGTTGATTATGCTCAGGAGAACAACAGCTTTGCCCTGGATCAGTAAAAGAAATCGGTGGTTGTTGGTGTGCACAGGGAGTACAGCTGGTTTGGCAGGAGGGAGTCGTGATACAGACTCCTGCGCCTCCTGGGTGAAATCCTTGCAGTGCTGAAGTTGCTGCCAGCCCCTGCTGACTTCTCTGAGACTGGAACTGGATCTTTTGGATCATAGGTATGTTTCTGTCCCTGGTTGGTCGCAGTTGCCAAGGACAGTGCTATGTTTGCTATGTTTCATGGACTGAAGCAAATAGTTCCCAGTATGCTCCCCAGTGAGCCCAGTTTCTAAATGTCAGAGGTCACCACTGCACTTGGCAGTTTCAGCACAAGAATTTAAGTGTGAAGACCAAGATTTTTTATAATTTTCTCTCTTTCCTTCTTATAATTAAAGAATAGTAAGCCTGTAAGGGACAAACTGGTACCCAGCCTCTGGATTAAAAATTCACTCAGGTCATGCTTTGGGGAAAGAGGACTTCATGATGTCTTGGCCTGTTCTCATCTCCAGTGACTATGCAACATGACCTGTAGCTCCAGCTGCAGAGCACTTGGCATGGCCTGTGGGCCCTTCGATCCTGGGTGACCCCACCAGAGGAAGAGCCTCTGTGTTGTGAAGAGGGTCTCTATATTGTGAATAGGTGTACTCTTCCAGGTAAAACAGTAACGTATGTATCCAGAAAGAATTACTGGTGTGATATAGCCTTTTGCTCAGCTTGTTTTCTGAAATGGCGGAGTATCTCTGTGTGTTTTGAGCTGTCTCTGGTGGCAGACTAGAATAGTGTTATTGCTCTGCTGTACTCTCTTGGAAAGCACGCTTTCCGTTAAGTCCTGATGGCACATATTATGAATAGGAGCTAATCAGTCTCTGATGACAGTGCTGTGCCTCTAGGAAATGCTGGATGTGCTTGTCATTCCAAACACTTCCTCCCTGGTTCCCTTGTAGTCTGTGAAATTTAACAGACATCCTTCTTTGCCACCAATATTTGCAAGATAAGGAGCATGGTCCTTCACAGCCTTTCTTACAACTAGGAATACAGATTTTCTGCTGTAGCTGAGCTTTGATTAAAAAGAGACAAGGGAGATATAAAGCTATCTTTAAACAATCTTCACACAATCTGTGCAAGGCCCCTACTGCAATTACCGTGGTTTAAATCACATGGTTTAAATTTGGTCAAATTACATTAAACTATGTGAAAATCCAGGGTTTACTATAGTGAAGGATCAGAAGGAGTCTGGATAACCTGAGGACACTCTGTCCTGCAATGGATCCCTCAAATTTGCAAGCAATGAGGGAAAACCCCCAGGCATAGTGTGCAGAAAAAAAGCCTACTTTGTGAGAAGGGGCATGCTCCTAACCAGGTGCAGCTAAAGGAAGCCATCAATGCATCACAAGCACCAGGCACCACTCCCAGTGTGGGCAGGGAATTTGGCCACTGGACAAAAGGTCCCTCCCACAACTATTGTTTCCATACTGCTACAGGCCGTAAGGACTGAAGTACATCTCAATTTCATATACTGCATTTAAAGGCTCTGTTAACAAATGCTGTGGAATATGAAACTTAAAAAGTCATGTTCTGTTTAAGTCTTTAGGTTGCTTCTCTAAAATCTGTGTTGGACTGGCATAGATCAGACAGGTTACCATCTTAATTCTGGGTTGCTACTTAGCATTGTTTTAAAAAAGTAACAAGTATTCCTTTCTACAGGGGAAAGTGGTGGAACTTGCAAAACATTTCAATGGTTTTACAACAGGATATCTGTGAAAAATATTACATGACCTTCAGGGACCATAGCTAACATAAGCAGGACCAATATCCTTTGACTGTTTTGTGTTGCTCTGGATGTGAAATAAGGCTTTGTGATTCAAAACACATGGGGTATATCTGTGTATAAGAAAATCTCTTTCCTTACATCAAGCTGTTGAAAATGAATGTACTCAGGAAATCTTTATCTTCAAGAGTTCTGTTCCTCTTCCAGTCCTCTCCTTGGTCACATGTCAATGGTGCTGGGTGAGTACACCAATGAGGCATCTGTGTTATGTTTGCCCTAATATAACTTCCTTACTTTGTCTTCAGCTGCTGGCCAAAGTCATAGTGAAAATACTGATCCAAAATTATGTAGTATGGGATAACATTACGTTGTATTTCTGTGTGCAAACCCCAAACTTTTGAAAACAGTGTTCTGGTTCAGAACAGAGCAATCACATGTGAAAATTTCACAACACCCAAGTTGCTGAACATTTGTTTGGTGCTATTGCTGTTATTTATTTCAGTCAGTCAAAAGTTTCCTTTTCTGTGGAACAAATGCATTCTTAATTTTTGTATCATATCTTGTATTATTAAATAAACATGAAAAGTAGCTTCAGAAAATGAACTGAGATTTTACAGCTCCGCCATATAAAAAGCCTTATTCCAGACTTTTTCCAAGTAACATGTTTTTTTACATTGATTAGTAGTTGAAATTTTTTCCCACTTGAGAAATATTTCACCAGAAAATTTTTATCTTGCTTGAATGATAACTGACCTTATTAGCAGAAGGTATTATGTTCAAAAACAAAAACTAAATCAAATCAAACCAAAACAAAAGCTGAAACAAATACTGGTTCTGACATCAGCTTCAACTGGGCAGGAGTTAGTTTCAGAATTACTCACTGGATTAATTTTGCATGTATGTGGGCAACTTCTGGACGAGCCATGTTGTTGTGGGAACACCGCATTCCTTTTCTTGCAAAAATGGGGCAAAATCGTCATGTTTTGAGATTCTTTAATCAGCAGTAAGTTTCAAATATAATAGTTTAGTTTTAATTAGACACACATTTTTTGTGTTTTCTAGAAGCACATTCTTAGATTTATTATCAGTAAAGACAGATCAGTAAAGATTAGATCAGATCAGTAAAGATTAGATCAGTAAAATTTTGGCTAGCTTGATTAATTATTTCCTTTTTTTGTTATATTTTTTAAAACAGGTTTTACAACATAGTGTGGTGAGTGGGGACACTTTCAAAACTATATGAATTTTACTCACTTCAGGGAAAAAACGATATTTGTGTTTTCATTATTAGTACTGTGAATGTGGTTTTAACTCTAATCCATCTGCGCCCTCCTTTTCTGCTGGATAGGCTAAAAGACTAATTTAAATGAAGTATTGGAGAGACACAGAGAGAGAACATTCAACTTATTCAGTAAATGACTACTGGCAAAAAGAACAAGAGGAAAACCAGTATCCACCTTCTTATGGCTCTGAGTGGAGGAAGTTCATACATGCTCCCCACAGGATCTACAGGGCCCTTTTCTCTGCCTGGGCACTTCCTGACAAGCAGGCACCAGGGGCCTCTGAATTCCCCTGCACATGTGTTACGGGTTAAGGGTGAACATCCTCAGCACCTGCTAGGCACTGAACTATACTATCTACTGGAATAAACCAGTCTCAAGCTGTTCTTGACAAGAGTTCATTAAGCTCAAACCTTCATAGGGCCATGGCCACCCACGCTAGTGGAGAATTTAGGATGATACTTGCATTTGGTACTTCTCCATGAGCAAATTGCATTGTACTAATCAGACTGTCAAGGCATCAGTTGGCCAAGATATGGTGGTACGTTGGGCTAGGCAGAAGGTGTCTAGCTTCATCTGCTTGAGATGAGAGAATGGATTCTCTTTAGAGGGAACAGGTGGAAAGACCCCACTCTAATGAGCAAGTCTGTCCAACTTCTCTGCCAGCCCTGGGAGGGTGAAATTTAATCTAGCCCTACAACTTGAAGCTTCTTTATAATTTACCTGCTTTTGGGTGGATGACAGGAAGTAGCAGACTGCTCTGCAAAGGGTGACTAGGTGCTTGAAAGGAGGTTATAAAGGATAAGTGCTTATTTCCTGAGGACCCCTTCCCTAGAGTAAAGGGGTAGCAGATAGACTTTTGTGAAGTTTCCACTTGGCTGCATGACTAAGCATTCAAGGGACAACAGAACTGGTAATATTTTTGTCGTATTCATGTGTAAATAATTTCCACATCTAAACCTCACAAAGAATAATACTTACAGACTTGTCAGCCAATAATTCAGAGGAGACCAAAAATAACAAAACTAAAGGAGAGAGATTAAGGATGTAATTGTGGGAGATGATTGATTACAATAACATTGTTCCATCTGGGGTTTTCCTGCACGCGTATAAATTATGTGACACAGAAGAATAGAGGCAAGGAGAGTTTGTGGACACTGCTGATGGAATGACTTGGGTGGGAAATCAGAATAACGTTTTATCTGACCCCTTTTCCTTCATGCGAAAACATTTGCTGAAGTAAAATGGGAGGATAAATGACTCGACACAATTTGGGTGGTGTTTTTCCACTTTTCTTCTTTGCGAGATCGTGCTATTTTGCACTTTTGTGCTATCCTCCCATTCAGGAAGAACACATAAAGATAATTTGTATGTGACAACAAAGAAGTTTGTTGCTGTTGCATGTATGATGGATGTTGCTGGAATATGGGTTAGCTCCATGGACTTCAATGAAGCAGATCTGATTTACTTAGTTTTAGCAAATGTCTGTAGTCTAGTTCAGATATCTATAGGTGACTGGAAAAGGCTTTTTTGAATTCCATTGTAACAAATGAAGAAAAAAGAGCTTAGAGAAAAATTTGAATTCCTTTTTGCACAAGTAACAAGAATAGAGGAATTACCTGAGAGTTATAATCTATTTGTAACCTACGTATTACACCTTTGGTATATGTGAGAAAATAAGGATGTTTTGAGGGACTATTTGTGTCAGTAAGGACTCTAGGTAGAACTTGATTTTTGCCTTTCTTAAACTGTCAACTATAGCAATATACACTAATGCAATTTCAGATTTCTCTGCTGCCATCTTGGTTTGGGTGCATTTTTACATTTGTTTTGTGCTAGCAGCAGTGATTATCTGAGAGATTATTCAAGTGAGAAGATAGAGCATAGTGAATAAAACCTACATGACTAGAACATAGAGATTGGCCCAGAAATTAGCGGCTGAAATTGCCTGATAAATCATTGAGGCTTTCTGATTTTTGATGAGAAATGTTATCGAACTGAGATCACTAAATATATTTATATTTTTTTCCTGGTTGCAAATTTTTCCTCAGTTTTTGGTTCCTGTTTTTTTTTTTTTTTTTCCATCTACTTTCCCTTCACCCACTACTGATGACACAAAGAATGCTAGTACTTGAAATGGAAACATTTTTGAAATGTCTTTTCTTGTTATTGAATTCCTTAAATAGGAAGCAAATCCTAAAAGGTTTTTCTTAAATTGAACTTTTCTAGGACAGACTTCTGGTTCACAATAGAATCAATTTCCATGCCAGTAAAAGAAAAACCCAGCCTCAAATGTATTTTGTCCTGCTCCAGTGGCTGTATGGCTCTGGCAATTTTCCACTGGAATGATGCTAGGTTGAGCGTTGTAGACAGTGTGAGTGTTCTCTGTAGCTCAAACTACCTGAATTATCCCTAAAACGTCAGCTTTGTACTTCAAACATCAAAGCAGTGAAGCCTACTCTTTCCCCTGTGTAAATGAATTTCTGCCAGTTTCAAAAGAAAGCTGGGAATTTTTCTATTGAGATAAAGCCAGAGGTAGCCCAGAAGATGTTTTCACCTTAGCAAGCTTTTTGTAGGATCAAAGCTTTTGTAGGAACTCAGTGCTTGTGACAAAATCCAAAACCCCATGAGTTTTGTATCATTGCTGGTTTTGTTGCAAACACCTTTTAATGCCTCCGGATTGCACACATTTCAGGCTTTTTAGTATTCTGTGCCTGTACCACCTGAACAGCTAGAGCTTATCTAGTGTGCCACATGAAGCTCAGGCTGTCTTGTCAGAGGGAAGATGGCTTTAGGTTGAAGAGAGTGTGAAGAAAGCTTCTAGATGTGTGCCTAGGTTGTAAGACACTTTGCTCTGAAGAGAGATTTTAAAAATAATTTCCTTTTTTTTTTTTTTTTCCCTGACTTGAGAAAACAACACTCTCCAGTGTCCTCAGCAAGTGTTGGAATATTGCTGGGGACTGGGAAAAAATGACAAAAGAAGGGTTCAAAACAGTGACATAATTAACATGCTGGAAATCAGATACATATTCAGCTGGAGTTGGTTCACTTCTTGCAGCTATCAGATGACGTGAGCAATCCAAACAAAGCAGGTTAGAAGATGGCAGTGTCACCATGAGATCCACCAACAGCAGTGAGCACTACATGGAGCTGCATCTGTTCAGAAGCTGCAACTTGTGCAGAATTTGTTGGCCAGGTAATTAATAATCAGGCCTTCTTTCCTGGCCACCATAGAGCTGTGCTTTACAAAGAGCATAGGTCCTCCCTACTTCAGAGAATGCCTTTTCCTCATGGTGTTTGGCCATGCTTGCCATCTATGTGGGCACCTGCCTTTTCAAGGGGCTGAGGAAATGGGAGCATGCCTGTTCACACAGCCTGATGGATGTGATTTCTTGTCAGCTTGTTTGTTTCCTGTAGTGTCAGTCCAGAACAGCTTTGAAGCCACCCTCCTCCTATTCTCCCCACTTCATTCTGTGGTTCCAGCTTATCTCACAGGAAGGGTCAAGCAGGGTCTTTTTACTGTCTTTACTAGAAAACTTTATATCTATGTGTCTTGCAGACTTGGGCTAATTCATTACCACAACTGATAAGACACTACAAAAAATCCATCAAAGATCCAGAGGTAACTCCAACTAGAAATGGTGTCCTTCTAATAAAACTTTAATACAGGTTCTCTTTTCGGAATTAAACTTCTTAAAGGAATTTGGGGAAAACCTTTTTGTCAGGGCTGACATTTTTTTCTTAAGATGAATCCTGCTTTCAAAGCAATATAGTTGTCACAAATATGGAAAAGCTGGTATGTTTTATATTTGCTTGCATTAATACAATATTATGATATTTGAAACAATTTTTGGATATGAAGGGTGTTTTATCAGCCCAGCTACTACCCTATTTTTTTTTTTTTTAACATCTCTTCCTAACAGTTGAACCTTTCTTACTGAAGTATATTGAACCAGGTACAGTCCAATGACAGAAGATGCAATAGATTTCAGGATTGCAACTGGCCTGAAAACACATCTTTCCCTTCTGTTCTTTCTCTCTCTCTGTATTGGGTTTACATGGTAAGGGTTTGGTAGCAGGGGGCTGCAGGGCTGGCCTCTGTGAGCAGAGCCCAGCAGCTGCCCCATGTCAGATCAGAGCCAGCTCCAGCTGCTCCAAAAGGGACCCGCCGCTGGCCAGAGC
>VXAA01005834.1:12248-26147 GCA_013399115.1 Anseranas semipalmata | reverse complement strand
AGTTTTTTTTTTTTTTTTTTTTTTCTCTTATTGGCAAAATAGCCATACAGAATTAAACTAAGAATGACAAATCTAGAGTAAACCAATCTATAGAATTCCTATGCAGGATTAGAGTTTTCTCTTTTATTGTATGGATGAAAAGATGCATGTATTTGTAGTGAGTTTTATCAATTGATAAGCTTGAGCAATTCCTGTATAAATATACTGGCTCAGTCAATTTCATCCTATTAATTATTATGGACCACTCCTGTTAAAGGAACTTTTCTGAACTCACTCACTTCACCCTTACTGTAAAAGAGTTGTAGAAAGGCAGGTGTATGAAGGAATTTATTTTCTGGACGAACATATGAATAAAGAAAAACTGAAGTACTCCATTTATCAGAAACCAATTGACAAAAATAATCTCATCCCTGCTGTAAGTTTTCATGCATCAGCAATGAAGAAAGGTCTCCCTTTTATTCAAATTTTAAGGGTAAAAATAATTTGTAGTAAATCCAATGAAAATAAACAGAAGATAAATGAAGTTCCTCTGACATATTTCAAAAGTGAAGCTTTGGAGGGAGGGGAGATACTATAACTCTGGCAAAGGAGATGATGACAGTAACAGATGGATATGCATGGTGAATGAGAAAAACATAGATACATATATAGTACTGTGACATAATAATCCTAATATATGCATATATGTCTACTTTATATCCTAGGGACAAAGGCTGCATTTTCAGCCAGTATGTGAGCATACTCAGAGTTGTAGGAGTTTCTTAATCACTAAAAATATTTCTGGGTACAATCTGAGACATTTTCACATTTGGAAAATGGTGTGTAATAATTCTGGGTAGCTTTTTCATGGCATCATAACTAAGCATAGCTTCTTGAAGATCTTGTAGGTCAAGAGCTTTAGGGCTACCTTCTCCTGCAGCCAGCACAACCATAAAAAGATTTTATTAGGGCCACTTCTTCTGTACATGGTATCAGACATGCTCAAAAGCAAATGCCAATTAGCAGGTCAGCTGGTAATATGGACAAGATTTTCCTGACACCAGCAAACAATTTATTACTCTTCAGCCTATGCTGTGAAGAAATAAAAGCTGGGCTGCAATCAGTATGGGTTTGAGCACATCCAGAAACGGAGTGTCTTTTAGCCATCAAGTCTAGGCACCCTAGTTAGCAGAGTATTTCAGCTAGCTATTGATATATCCTGTTATACTTGCCCTACGATTAATTAGTGCTTTAGCCTTCCAGCACACAGCAGATGAGTACATTCATTCTTGTTGTGTCTGATCAAATGTTATCACTGATGAAAAGTAGTATCTGACGCAAAATCAAAAGAAGCTTCCACTCAGTAGCAGTCTGGAAAAGAAGGAAGAAAAGAATAATGTTGCACATACAGGACACAATAGGGGTGGCATAAACATTGAGAAAAACTGTCAGGGCAGAACTCACCACTGCAGTGACAACCAGCAACAACTTCCCTGCCAAATCTAACACAACACTCTGAGTACAAATGAGCATATGGATATTTTGTCAGCAGTGCAGAGTGAGTCAGCGTGAGCCAGGCAAATTCGCATTGCGTACTAGCAGGAACAAGTTTCCAGGATCTGAAGGTTCTTTATTATGTTGGTATAAGGAAAAACAGCCATGGCATGTTCTGAAAAAATGTTCTTGCTCTTGGCTTTCCTTTCCCAGCGTACAGCATTTGCTCAGAAGCCACCTCCTATGGTGTTTTGACATCATGCTTTATACCATTTTTTAGGAGTGAGACATTAAATGTCTGCTAAAGGGTATTCATACTACCTGCCATATTATTGCCTTGAGTGGCTAATGTAAGTTGCTTTTACCAGCAGTATGCGCACTTTGTCTTCCATCCAAAATCTACTCAAGTCAATAGATTCCATTGAATGCAATGTTTTCTGGACCAAGATTTTGTTCCCTTGATGGTCAAACTTTGCTTGCTTGCATGTGTGCATGTAGATCTCCCCTCTTCCATTTGCTGCTTTTATTACTGCTGTGGTTTCTAATGCTGCTCTCTCCACTTATATCCTCTGATCCTTTTCACATTGCATATCCATCTAGGTACTGTTCTCTGGGCAGAACCACAGAGCTGGTGAGGGGAGAGGAGAGTAATTGAAATTTCCACATCTTCCCTTGCCATTCTGTAGGTGTGCCCTTCAGTTGCTTCCAGAAAGACTCTCATCCTAATTCTGGCTGCTGGTAAAGTAAAATTTGTTTAATTGCTTCAGGTTGTTTCTAACAGCAAAAACATCCTTCAGAAAGGTGCATATGTCTGATGGGGCAGACAGAGAGGTTTTTCTCATACAGTAGGTGTTATTTCTGCTGTTGGGAACTTAAGAAAAATTCCTCGATATATTTTGTCATACCCAACTTTATTGGATAAGACATGGAATATAGATGCTGTGGAGTCTCTGATCTTGGGAATTTCCCAAATTTACCTGAACAGACAGATTTAACTTTAAAGTTAACTTTGCTTTGAGGAGGGGCCAGATGTCTGTTTTGTATATAGATGTCTCATCTATATCAGTTAGTCACATTAGCTCTTTCATAATCAATAGATATAAATAAGTAGCTCTGAGATCTATTTTGAAGAAATATATGAAATAGGCAGAAATTAGATCTATTTTTAAAATAAAGTTTAGGGTGAGATGAATTGCCCCCTAGAAGTGCTTTCCTCACTGTCTATAAAAGGGCAGGGGGCACAGGGTGATTAGTTCAGTTGTACATGCCTTAAAATGTAGGCACCTGACTGTCAGTGTCCAATGTAACATAGGTGGCTAATGTGTCACTAGAATTAATGGAAATGTAGTCAATAGTATCATAGAGTTCTAGAACAGATTGGTCTGAAGACACCTCTGGAGGTTGTCTAGTCTAAGCTCCTCCTCAAAGCAAGGTTAACTTTAAAGTTATGCCTGTCTGTTCAGGTAAGTTTGGGAAATTTACAACATCAGGGATTACATATGTTCCAAGTGCCAACGAAAAACAAACTAAAAAAACCCTCAAGCACCTGTTCTAGTGCTTGACCACTAACATTTTGAGTATTTTTGTTTATGTCTAGTTACTGCAATTTATGATCTTCTCTGTGCACCTTGTTGTGCACTGCTGAGAAGATGAAGCCTGAAACTAATCTCCCTCTTAGTTTTTAGTTCTTGAGGTTAAATAAACCGTATTTGCTCAGCTTTTTCTCATATGTTATGTGCTTTAGTACCTATCTATTTGTGTGGACTCACTCCAGTTTCCTGATGTCTTGTAACAGGGGTCCAGAACCTGGTGCAATATGCCAGATGCAGTCTCACAGGTCCTGAATGGAGGCGAATAGCCACTTGCCTTCAGCTTCTGGTTATGTCTGTACTAACATAGACTAAAATATAGCACGCTTTTATCACTGCAAGGGAATACTCCTGACTCATGTTTATGAGTTGTCCTCTAGGATCCTGCAGACCCTTTCAGAAGACCTACACCCTATCCAGTGCAGTGGTTTCACCCTGATGGACAACTAAACTCCACCACAACTGTTCTGTCATTCCCCATCCTCAAAGGAAGAGGGGGAGAAGATGGAAGGGCCCAAGGGTTGAGATAAGGACAGGGAGATCACTCACCAATTATCGTCACGGGCAAAACAGACTCAGTGTAGGGAGATTAATATAATTTATTGCCTATTACTAACAGACTACAGCAGTGAGAAACTAAAAGCAAACTAAAACACCNTGGGTCCATACCACAGGGTCCATCTTTCAGGAGTGGACTATTCCAGCATGGCTCCGCCACGGGCGGCAGCTCCCGCCAGATCACCTGCTCCTGCGTGGGCTCCTCTCCATCGGCTGCAAGTCGAGCCCAGAGTCTTCTCATGTGTGGGATCTCCACAGGCTGCAGCCTCCTTCAGGTCAGATCCACCTGCTCCACTGTGGGCTCCTGCATCGGTTGCAATGTGGATATCTGCTATGCCATGGTACACCATGGGCTGCAGGGGATCTTCAGCTCTGGCACCTGGAGTACCTTCTCCCCCTCCTTCTTCACTGACCTGGGTGCCTGCAGGGTTGTTTCTCTCCCGTTTTCTCACTCCTCTCTCCCAGCTGCTGTCGCGCAGCAGTTTTTTCCCCTTTCCTATATCTCCCAGAGGCACAACCAGTTTCACTCATTGGCTCAGCTCTGGCCAGTGGTGGGGCCATTTTGGAGCCAGCTGGAGTTGGCTCTTATCTCACTGGGACCAGCTTCTGGGCTCTTCTCACTAAGGGCACACCTGCATGCCTCCCCTCCCCCCAGCTACCAAAACCTTGCCAAGTAAACCCTATACATCCAGTCAGTCCATAACCTTTACAGTCCCATGGAGTTATTCCAGTTCAGCTGCAGGACTTTGCATTTGTCTTGTTTGACCTTGGTTAATTTTGTCAAGTGCATTCCTCCGGCTTCTTGTGGTCACTCTGAATGGTATCCATCCTTCTAGCATATCCATATCGCCTGCTCTGATGTCACCTATGAACTGTTTGAAGTTCCATTCTGTGTCACCATCAAAGGCCATTGATGAGGCCTGGTTTCATCCCCCAAGGAACATTAATTTTAGCTGGTTGCCAGATGGATCCATTGATCAGTATCCTTTGAGTTTGGATTTCTTCAGTTTTTCACTCAGTTTGTAGTTTAGCCCTCTACAAGGGCCGCAACAGGGTCAATGAGATCTGAAGAGCCTGAGAAGACTAATGTACCTTCTCAATAAGGAAAGAACAGACTCCTTTATGGTTCCCCTAAAACTAGGGAAGAATCTCCAGTGGATCATTTAAGTACAAGGAGGAAGGGGTTCTGGCATTGAAGGTACTAGGAACAGGGTAGCTCTAAATCTGACTCTGATCAGCAGCCAGAAATAATAATGAAAGACTTCTTACAATGCTAAGAAGTGTCAGAGCCACTTAGCAGTATGTTAAATACGAAATGGCTTAAAGCCTAAAAGAAAACATGACTGAAATTAAACACAAACAATTGAACTTTTATTTTGAAAAGTATTAGTTTGCTGGAACAGAGTGACACATTCTAATGAATGTCCTTAATGATTTTACAGTGGGACAAATCATCTCTGAAAGTAAGGTGGTTATAAAAGACACTTACTGTGCAGTATGAATGCTAAATGAAATCAGACATCCCTATAATCAACATCAATAAAAGTACCATAACTAATTTTACTGCTTCAAAGAGCAGCATAATAAAATGTACCAAAAGAAAGACTCCGTGGCCTAAAAATATTGCTCACACATACACACAAAGATGTGCATATACATATACATACATATACATATATATATTCAATTTTGAGAAAAATGCTTACAAGGGTAAAATGAAGCTATTTACCAAGAAAGTCTTCTCCTACTCATGGTTATTCCTTTTGTTCTTGAAAAGAAATAAAATAAATAAAAAAAAATAGCACTGTTAAATAAATAGGGAATAACTTTCGGTGGATTTGGGATGATAACCAGAAATTAAGTAAATCTTACTCTTCATCCAGAAATAATCTCTTCAGATTGCTTAGTCCAAAATCCCACCACAGGTTTTAGAGGCTTTTTAGATGTCTACAGTATACAGGAACTATACCAAATAATGGCATAAAAAGGTAGTGGTGGAGAATAGATACATTGGTGCAAGAACTGACCTTTTGTTCAGAGTTTGAGCAAATGGTGCAATGGGAGTTCTAGTGTTGCTATCATACAGAGAAAGCAAAACAGTATATGAGGGGAAAGAATAAGAGGGCAACTAAGTGATATCTTAGATAAATTCAGTATTTAAATTTGTGATCTTGAATCATCTCAAAACTCAATTATTATGTTGGGGTTTTTATTTGGAGCATGACGGGTTGTGTTTTGATTTTATACAATAAAATAAGAAGATATTCTAGCTTCTGTTAGAATGTAAAAAACTGGCTTTTGATTTTTCAAAACTTTGCTTTTTCTCATGTGCCATCTCAAGTCTGCATAAAAAGGACTCCCTTTTCCTCCATCTTTCCCTCAGAAATGCTGAAAAGATTTAACTTTTCCTTCTGACAGCTCTCAATGTATTATCTTTTCAAATTAAGTATCATGCCAAGTTTAAAATTGCTTTATTTTGGATGATATTCTGTCTTGCAAAATTCAGAAAGTACAGATATTTTCTGCTTCAACAAGATCCCATTTTATCAAACCTACAATAGTTAAATGCACATCTCTTCAAGAAATTCTAGAATTATTGCACATCTTTAGTGTGGCAAGACTTTAAGAGTCACAAAACTGCAGTCTGTGCTTGTCTTGGTGAGAATAAGTACATAACCTGCATTGGATGCTTCTTCAGGACTGTGAGAGCTGATCAGAATAGTCACTGAGAATTCACCTAGAGTGTTTTGCTGTAAAGAAAATAATAATAATAATAAAAAAAAAAAAGAGTAATTTTAGAGAGGGAGACAAGTATGGACAAAGTCTTGGCTTTGCTCCTGATGGACTAAGGGTGAGAAAAATTGCTATAATTTGCTACAGACATATGTTAGCACAAGTTAAGTTGTTTGTATCAACTGGGAAAAAGGTAAGGTAAGTAGTTCTATCTTGAGCCATAGTGTCTATTAGAGACATCCCTGTGGAGATGTGTAATAGGCACATCCTTTAATCAAAATTGTATCTAGGCCAGAACATAGCTGTAGCATTACAATGGTATCCTTAACTTTAAAATTACCCCCCCCTGTTGAGAAATAGGTGATTATTTTTTCACCTTGTTTCCACAATTATAGTTTTTTCTCTCCATAATCCCTTAATACCAGTTGAACAAATATATGAAATACAAACAGTGAATCCTTCATGACTTCCTAATTTCTGCTTTAAGAAACTTATAACTTCTCAAACATTTGAATATCCATTACATTCAAGGAATAGAGCAGAATAGGCTCTTTGAGGGAGGTATCCTGCTGTTGGCATCTCTCCAGGCCTCTTCAATGAAATACTCATTTCAAATAAATTTAATTACTCTCTTTAGAGTTGTGGCTTTTGCTTAATTTGTATAAATAATTTGGGCATCTAATTATCTCTCAATTTGTATCAAGTAAAATAATTGGGAATGCTTTGTCAAGCAAAATCTTTCTTTCAAAATGGGTTACTCAAATGCAAGCCCATGCTCTTAGTTCATGAATTTCATCACTTCCAGCTTCACCATCTCTTTTTCTAAAGCCTTCTGATGTTGACCAGCATGGACACCTCTTCCTTTGCTACTGGATGCAGACCTCATTGACTTACTAATATCTAAACAGTATTGTTATCCATCTTCAGCTTTCCTATGTATTCCCTTCACTGCTGCAGTATCTCAGTACCTCTCAGTCTATAATTCTCTTTTTCCAGAAACTGTTCTGCAAATGCGAAACTGAAGGAAAAGTCAAAGGAAGCATGTTCAATATGTTCATTTTAAACTTGAATATTATGATCATTTAAGAAGAATGGATGAGATGAAACACATTGGAAGGAGGATTGTTCCTTCCCATGTAAGTCAGCTTCTTCAGTGAGAGAAGCTTGCAGACCTTGGAAAATATGGGGGGAAAATATTTGGACCTGTCCCAGGAAGATCTGGAATTCAGAGCTCCTGCAAAGATTGAGAAACTGCTGAGAGGAGCAGAGGTCTCAGGCAGCTTCAGCAGAGGTCAGACAGCCAGGTCTCAAGCTGATGCAGAAATCCTTCCTAGGGACCAGACAAGGCACTGCAAAGTTTAGGGTGTGTCCTGGTTTTGGCTGGGATAGAGTTAATTTTCCTCCCAGTAGCTGGCATGGTGCTGTGTTTTGGATTTAGGATGAGAATAATGCTGATAGCACACTGATGTTTCAGTTGTTGCAGTTGTTTAGTTGTTGCTTACACTCAGTCAGGGGCTTTTAAGCTTCACACACTGCCCTGCCAGCGAGGAGGCTGGGGGTGCATAAGAACCTGAAATGGGACAGAACCAGGACAGCTGACCCAAACTGGCCAAAGGGATATTCCATACCATATGACGTCATGAGGAAAAATTAATATGGGGTGGCTGGCCGGGGTTGGGGGAACCACTGCTCAGGGGTGGGGTTGGCATCCGTCAGCAGGTGGTGAGCAATTGCATTGTGCATCACTTGCTTTGTACATTCACTTATCATCATCATCATCATCATCATCATCATCATCATCTCCCTTTCTTTTCTGTCCTATTAAACTGTCTTTATGTCAACACCTGAGCTTTTACCCCTACCCCCCAGTTCTCTCCCCCATCCCGAGGGGAGTCGGGGGTAGAGGGGGTGAGCGAATGGCTGTGTGGTGTTTAGCTTCACAAGTGCCTAGGAAAGACGCTGAGCTGACTGAAACCTGTACTGGAGCAAAGTCTGGTCTGAAAAGAATGTGGCTGGCTGGAGAAAATTCTTTATAAACCCCTTTTCATTTGTATTGCATCTGATATAGCTACTTCAGACTCAATTCAGTTGGCAAAGCATCAGTGTTTACTTCCATTTGAGACGCCATATCTGACCTGTCACAAGACCTCTAGGATACTAGCTTTCTAGAGCGACAGCTGAGGGCTAGATAAAATATCCCAGAACATCTGAAATTAGACAAGACACCTTGGGCAACCTCAGTTGTTTATCTGCTTTTGTTGCTTAGGCAACTGGAACAAGACTTTGATTTTCGTCCATTTAAGAAATTAATTATTTTATCTTATAGTCTAGTAAAACCCAACTTTATGAGTTTAAAATCTTTTTTTTTTTTCTTTTTTCCTCTAGGAATTTTATTATTAGGAGAAAGTCCAAGCAAATCTGCCTTCAGCTTCTGACTAGCCCAGAGTTTGTTTATAGTGAGAACCAAAATTTTAGACATCTATTTAGACATCTAACATGATGATTAGAGCTTGGAGGAATTCTAATAATCACAGGAGATAAAAAAGAACATAAACATTTATAGTGGTCTCAGCAGAACTTCAAGAGTTTGGTTCATTTTCTTGCACATAGACATCCACTGCCATTTGAAATACGCTATGCTTAATCTATCACGGTCTCTAGCTTCGGTTTCACATGGGCACTTCTGGGAGAATACATTTTGTTTTCTACCCATTGTCATATCTACCCATTCTGTGCAGGTGGCTCAAGGCATCCTAAATGGCAATAGATATTTATTTCTATCAAGAGAAGACAAAAGAGTGGGATTCTTGTGGATAAATAAAAGGGATCCAGACACTGTATCTTGTTGTTGCCTGAACTTCTGAGAGGTCTGCGCTCCAGTTCATGTTTCTTATGACTGTTCAGGTACTTTATCTTATGAATAAATAGAATTAAAATAAAACACAGAAATAAACAAACTAGCATACCAAAAGGAGGACTATCCTTAGAAAACCTTTGCTTTTAGGGGGAAATTCTTCACTAAGAGGGTGGTGAGGCACTGAAGCAGGTTGCCCAGAGAAGCTGTGGATGCCCCATCCCTGGAAGTGTTGAAGGCCAGTCTGGATGGGGCTTTGAGCAACCTGATCGAGTGGAAGGTGCCCTGCCCATGGCAGGCAGGTTGAACTAGGCAGTCTTTAAGGTCCATTCCAACTCAAGCCATTCTCTGATTCTCTGATTCTCTGGTTCTATTACCACCTCCATATTGGCTGAGTTTCTTGTATCTGCATAACACCTTATGCATTACTGGTTACTGTAAAAAGATTACAAATAATTGCAACTGATTACTTAACATACAACCACTGCTTCACTGCTAAAGCACTGCCTACATATCTGAGCACTGCCTTCATGGAATAAGTATTTCATTGAAGTAAATTAATGACAGTTTATATGGTAGCAGTGTTAAAACTGTTAGCATGCTGGAAGCAGGTACATATATCCTAACAAACTATCTTTCTCATATAGACATGAAAGAGTCATCATTGTTTTAGAGAGATGAAGGTAGTGGTTACCATTGCCAGGTGTTTGAATAACATTTGATGGCAGAAGACAGACATCAAAAGGCAATAAAAATTTACTAGGGTTAGTATGCAACCGTGCTGTAACTTATTACCTGGTACCGTCCCGTGGAAAAATAAATCTAAATAAGAGTGTAGTAACACAGGGACTACACCAGAATTAAATAAGTATTCCTGACAGCGTTTAGAGCCAGGTACTTCACTGTGAGTTACAAAATGCCTATAATTCACAGTTAAGTAATAAAACATCCATGGAAATATTTTTGTCAAACCTAGACCATTAACAGCTGTCTTATGTCCGGAGTCAAAGGTAAAGTTTATATTCCTCAGACATTTTTATCATAGGCAGGGTAAGTATAGATATTCTCAGAGTAAGAGAATTTAGATAAATGTCAGCATTTATTCAGTTCCTGCAGTCTTCTAAAAGGATGAGAATTTTTCAGTGTAATGTGCTGAAATGTAAACTGTCACATAATATATTCTATACATCCTCATCCAGTCTCACCTTAATGATTACTGTCTTTTTTATTTCTGTTCCCACATCTTCTGAATATTGACACACTAATAGCTCATCATAGAGCTTTTTACGGGTCAGCTTCCACTGTATGTTTTTCACAGACTGTTCCCTCAAACTGGAAAAATCTTTCTAACTCCCTTCTGTGTGTGATATTCTAAACGAGGTTTTTGGGTTACTACAGACCTCCTGGCCCTTTGATACTTATGACTCAAGTTTTCATTCATTTCTAGACATCATTATTTTGTATACTGTGTATGTCACAAAGGAACCACCTTTCTTCATATGCAAGGTCATGGATCTTCCTTTCTCCTGAAATGCCTGCTCTTCTTGGCAACTTTGTTCTGGCAGGTTTTTCTTTTCTTTCCAGTATCTGATTTTCCTTCACGGATTTGATGAAGTGGTCTTGAAAAATTCCTATTGTGATATTTATGATGTGATTAACACTACAATGATGGATTTAATTGTTGAATATATATGTATATATATATTTAATAGACAAATACTTTGCACATGCACAACAATAAATAGTCTGTAACTTAAGCTGCATGTGGTGTTACAAGTGTTACAGTAAAATTTATAGGTTTGCAATAGGAATATTCAAGCAAAAAAGATTGTGCTTAATGCAGAATTAAATAGGTCTGTGGAAGACTTTGTGTGTCCTGCTGGCTTTGAAAACATGGAACTAGTCTATTTTCACCCAGGAAGTCCCGCTAAGTTGTACAACCTTATGTTTTTCGTGGAATTTTTCTTTAACGAGGCAAGCCTGGAAAAAAATCAGTACTTTAAAAATAATAAGATTGTGTTTAAATTTTCACCTTTCCATATCTTACTATGAAAAAAATACATTAAGAAATTATAACTATAAAATCTTTAAGTGTCTATAGTCTAAATCTCCTGACATTTTTTTTCCAACATTCAAAAATTTCTGTATAGGGGTAAATGTGGAAAGCATAGGTGGCATCCAAAACTCTCCAAATAAAATGAATCCCTGAAGTAAATAAAAGATTTCCACTGCCTTTAACATTCAAATATTAAAAGCACAATGCAAAATCCCCAGCATTAGGTCTCCTAGCCTGCATAATTTTCAGAATTCACAGGTCTCTCAGAAAAAAAGTCACCCTTAGATTTTTCTTTTCCTTACAAAGTAACATTGATGCCTTAGTGATGGTCTTTTGTTTGCACCTGGGGGAAAAAGTGTTGATTATATTGGAAGACATATGCCAGAAGAATAAAATGTATTATTCTCACTAAAAATCCAATACTTTCCTTTTAAGAATGGTATAAAGGCAACATGACCTATGGGGCATTATTAAGGCATTGCAAAGTGTCATGGATATTTTGGGAACCATTGTCTGCTTTACAAGGCATTATATCCTTCCCACTTACTTTCAAGATTTCTGCTTTAATTATCTTGTAAACTCCTCAGTATTTCACTGTTAAGAGCTGGCCCAGTATAAGAAAGTATCTTTCTAAAACTGAATTCTTTGTTAGGAATTTAAGGTTACAGTATCCATTCCTGTTTGTTTTGATTATGACTAGATAATTAAAGTGATATATTAAACATGTGGAACATTATTTATTTCTTGTATAAAAACTTAATTTCACGCATGAGAAGTTATTTCTTCTCCTTTTTGTCCACTTCTCCATGTCTCACTAAAGCAGTAGTTTCGTGTGAAAAGGTTTTTAGATGACAGCAATTACTAAAGGGCTATACAGGTTGTTATTTTTATACATGATGTATTCCTTGCAGATTATCTGTTGGCATTAACCTGCTTGGCTTCTAACAGTTAAGCCAAAAGGCTCTGTTTATTGAGAAAACAAAATAATGGAACAAACAAAAGTCCCCAGTGGATGGAAAGCTGTTCACAGGAGAGCATCTCAGATTTTTGTCTGTTTAGGCTAGAAAGGCTGGAATTTTTCATACTTGACCATTAAAAAAAAAAAAAAAAAAAAAAAAAAGGACTCCAAAACGTCGTAACATTCAGCCTTAGTAATAAGGAGAGACAACAATCAAGGCAACTCCAGGCTGATGAAAGGAACATGCTGTCAGCAGGTAAGCGTGGGTCTTCCAAATTAGAGGGAAAAATAAAAGAGACATGTCTCAGCTGTGGGCTGAGAATACATACAGACACACGTGAAGCTGACCCATTCCATGAATGAATTCAAAAGCCTTTGTTTTAAAAGTTGTCTTTCTGTGCCACTTCAAATGCCACATCATTACTTCCAAAAGAAAAAAACAAAAACAAAACAAACAAACAAACAAAACCACCACCACAAACAAACAAACAAACAAAACACTCTTGAACCAAGGTGCATCTCTTTAATATAAACCAATAATTTAAGATAACCACAGTCCAGGATCTCATACCACAGTGGTTACACTACAGTGTTCAACAAAAAGTAACATACAAGAAACTAGGCCTTCTGCCCAAGGGAGACAGTCAGTAGATGCTGAAAAGGAGGGGATGCCCTTCACCTTCTGCTTGCAATACCTGAGCTGCTTGAAGACAACGGTAGTTCAGTCTGTAAAGACTGTAGGATTAGGACTGTAAAGAGAAATTCATTATGCTTGTTCTGTTGAACTTAAATAGGTATAAAGTTCAGATTTGCAGGGAACAGAAGGAATCAAGTAGTTAGGCCTAACTATATTTTTCTTGTGATTTTATATATATATATAAAATACATAAGTATGTACTTTTATGTTACATATTTTACATTTACACATTTATTTTACATTATATATACATATATTTATATATATTTCCCATTTTTCTTCTTAATGTGTAGTATACACAAGAATTTGTTACAGAATGACCTGGAGTATCAGTGTACAACATAGTAAACATTGCACAATAATACCGTGTCTGTGACAATAAATACAAAACTTATCTCATCTAGCTTTAGCCATGTAATAATTTAGTATTACATCCAAACTAACCCAGGTAGTCAATGAAGAGTAGAGACACTGCTACAGCGATTATCATCTCATCTAAACTGTCCTCAGGATGTCTCAATCTTTTTTTTCATCAAATATAGAGGGGGTCCAGAACAGCTAGCTTAGATTAGGTGCACAGATTCTGAAAACTAAAGATAAATGAAATGAATCATTCTTTGAGACAACCAATTAATATCTTTGTGTGAGGTAGAAAGCATTGTTGTGGCAGAAAGTACAGAAAAGATGTAACTTGCATTGTAGTTTCTGCATGTGGATGTTGTGCACAGGTGACTGAAAAGGAGCCCAGGTCCACAGTTTAAGTTCAAAGTACTTATATGAATCACCTAATTTTATCAAACATGATCTGATTTTTTTACAATGAGGAAAGAAAGAAAAGACTGAAGGGGGAATAGGTCAGGTAGAAGAAAGGCCATTATGGAGCAGGAAGCAAAGAAAGAAAGGCTTTTTAAGGTGAGAAAAGTACAAAGTTATTAGTGTGCATATCCCACCCCACACCTCACCAGCCCCAACCCCCCTGCC
>VXAA01005834.1:1305-12235 GCA_013399115.1 Anseranas semipalmata | reverse complement strand
CCCCCCACCCCCCAAAAAAAGAGACACTGAGACACTTTTTTAGGAGAGAAGCAAAATATTTAGAAACTTTGTTAAGGAGCACAGCTCAGATACATTACTTCTACTACCACACTTCTGAAGCATTATGCAGAGTTTCTGTACAGTTTCCCTGAGGGAGCTGCAGAGTTCAAACCCTCTGTACTGTACATTAAATGGAAGGGTTAGTTTGAAGTATTTGATGTATCTGTAAGAAGTAGATTTCCTTGCTGTGCTTTTACATTTGATATGCAATGAAAATGGTGAGAAGAGAATACAATCAATTGAAGAACTATGATATGGGGAAGGACATTTTACTTTAATTTTCCATTCAAATATGCACAAAGCAGAAAAAGTTAGGAAAAAGATCAAGGAGATGTGATAATAGGCTATGCATGGATTAAATAGGAAAATCTCAGTTTGCAGGAGCTAAATCTTAAGGCTTAGGATACAGCAGTGGCAGAGGAATGACAGCAAGAGACATCACTCTGACATGTACATAACCACACAGCTTAGGAAATATTGTGAAGCAAATCCCTTTTGTAAAATACTTTTAAAATGCCTATCATGACAATGACATTTAAAAGACAGAGAGCTGTTCAACAGACAAAGAAGGAGAATGATAAAGTACAATGAGGAGGGAGAAGGAGGAATAGAAGTGAGGAGACAAGAGAACGCACAGAAAAAAAATGAAACTTGGGAAATAAACAGAAAAAAAATGAATTAATGATAGAAAAATAAAGGAAGGTAAAAATTATCAGAAAAATAAGATTCTTTCACTTCACAGTTAGATTTTGATTTACCCAGAAGTTTTTGTGGTTATAAACTGACATTAAGTTGTGATGGTTTCATCCTGCTGGTCAGCAACTCTACCACAACTGCTCTCTCACTCCCCATCCTCACAGGAAGAAGGGGGACAAAATATGGTGGAAAGGGCTCAAGGACTGAGATAAGGACAGGGAGATCACTCACCAATTATCATCACGGGCAAAACTGACTCAGCATAGGGAGATTAATATAATTTATTGCCTATCACTAACAGACTAGAACAGTGAGAAACTACAAGCAAACTAAATCACCTTCCCCCATCCACCCTCTTTTACCTCCTCCCCTCGAGCAGCGCAGGGGAACGGGGAATGGGGGCTGCGGTCAGTCCCTAACGCTGCGTCTCCGCCGCTCCTTCACAGTCACTCTCTGCCCCTGCTCCACGTGGGGTCCCTCCCACGGGATGCCGTCCTTCCCGAGCTGATCCTGCGTGGGCTTCCCACAGGCTGCAGCTCTNTGCTCCACCATGGGCCTCTCCACAGGCCGCAGGGGAACTTCTGCTGCGGCGCCTGGAGCCCCTCCTGCCCTCCTTCTGCACTGCCCTGGGTGCCTGCAGGGCTGTTTCTCACTCCTCTCTTCCAGCTGCTGTGGCACAGCCTTTTTTTTCCTTTCTTAACTCTGATCTCACAGGGGCGCAAGCAGCATCGCTCCCTGGCTCGGCTCTGGCCATACACAGGTCCCTTTTAGAACAGGCTGTTACCTAACATGGGGCAGCTTCTGGACACTTCTCATAGAGGCCACCCCTGCAGCCCTCTACTTCCCCACCCTCTGCAATCCAGTACCCAAAATCTTGCCATGTAAACCCAACACATAATTGTGATTCAAAGGGATATAATCTAACCCAAGAATTTTAGCTATTATAACTACCTTTAGTGCCTAAGAATAGGATTTCTCTTTAACTTACATGCTGTGGATTAGGATGTATTGAACATTATATTGGGTGTAGATGCCCAGGTGTTGGTAGTGGGGTGCTGCAGGGGTGGCCTCTGTGAGGAGAGGCCAGGGCTGCCCCATGCCAAACACAGCTGGTTCAGCCAGCTCCAAGAGCACTGCTGCAGGGCATAGCTGAGCCCAGCGGCGAAGATGGTGGCACCTCAGGGAAAATACATTTAAGGAAGGGAAGAACACTGCCTGGCAGTGAGGAGTGAGGAAAAAAGTGTTAGAAACAACCCTGTGAACACCAAAGTAAGAGAAGAAGGAGGGGGAAGAGGTGCTCCAGGTGCTGGAGCAGAGATCCCCCTGCAGCCCATGGCGGACTTATGGTGGAGCAGGTCAGTATTTCCTGAAGGAACTGCAGCCTGTGGAGAGCACATACTGGAGAAGGTTTGTCCTGAAGGACTGCAGCCTATGGGAAGGATCCACACTGAAGCACTGGGAAAAATGTGAGGAGAAGGGAGCGGCAGAGAGGAACTGTTATGGACTGACTACAACCCCTCATTCTGAATCCCTTCTGCATGACTTGGGGGAAGCAGTTAAAGGAGTTGGGAATGAAGGAGTGAAGTTGAGATTGGGAAAAAAGGGGCTGGGATGAAGGTGTTTTAATTTGTCTTTGTTTCTCACTATACAAATCTATTTTCATTGGCATTAAATTAAAATAATTTTTCTGAAGCTGTTTTGCCTGTGACAGCAAGTGATCTCTCCATCCTTATTTGAGCTTTTTCAACTTATTTTCTCCCCTCTGTCCTGTTAAAATGGGGGAGTGAGAGAGCAGGTGGCTGGGCATCTGGAAACTGTCCAACCCATCATAAACATACTACCTTGTGTTGACTAAATATTCTCTAAGTTTCTGATATATTTTATTGGTGGCTTTAAGGATCACTGTAATGAGCATTCCTACAGTTTCTCACAAAGTGTGGTTTAGAAGAAAAATTGTTACAGTGCTGAATGGGCAGTGTGGAATCTCTAGCATTTGGGTGCACACTCACAGGGTAGACAAGCTGGGGTTTTCTTTCTTTAGTGTGGCAACCTCCATTTACTTTTGTGACTGTCTCCTATTAAAAGGTCACTGATATAATCCATCTGTAGGTAGTTAAAGCAGAATTATGGAACTAGGTCTTAGGACTGACTCAAGTCTTCGTAATCCCAGAATTAATCACTTTGTGAAAATCATAGGCATAAAGTGAGGACATATAGGTGTTGCAAGAACAAAGAGGTGCTGCATTTTAAAAAAATGCTGCTTTGTTATTTGTTGTGTGTAACAGGTTTCATCAGGCTGATAAAATGTACTAACTTTTATGTGCTCATGAATGTCATTTAGCAATCCTCACACATGCACATGCATAAATGTATGCACAGTCTTGAAGCACGGGACCTGAGGGGATGCAGGGGTAAGAGCTGAGGGAGCTGAGGGAGCTGGCCAATTTCACTGCAAGGACATTGTCAGTTATTTTTGAAAGTTCCTGGTGATTAGGTGAGGTTCCTGAGGACTGCAAGAAAGGAAATGCCACTTGCATCTTCAAGCAGGGCAAGAAGGATGATCTAGGGAGCTACAGGCCAGCTATTCTTATCTCGATCCCTGGGAAGATGATAGAGCAAATAAGCCTTGAAACCATTTCCAGACATATAGAGAACAAGAAGGTGATTGGGAGTAGTCAGCATAGATCTATGAAGGGGAAGCCATGCCTGACGAACCTGAGAGTCTTTAATGACCAAATGATTGGCTGGATGAAGGAAGAGCAGTAGATGTCGTTTATATTGACTTCAGCTTTTGAAGCTTTCAACTCTGTCTCCCTCAGCGTCCTCAAAACAAATAATGAAGTAGAGACTAGATAAACTGACAGTGAGATTAACTGAAAATGGGTTCCACTGACAAAGGGTTGTGATCAATAACACAAAGTCCAGCTGGAGGCTGGTCACTAGTGGAGTACCCCATAGGTCAATATTGTTTTCAGTACTGTTTAACATCTTTGTTATTGATGTGGATGATGGGACAGAGTGCACCCTCTTGCACCAGAAAGTTTACAGGTAATACAGAACTGGGAAGAGGGGTTGATACACCAGATGAAGTTGCTAGCATCCAGTCAGCAAATGGGAACTTGTGAAGTTTAACAAAGAGAAATCTCAAGTCTGTCACCTGGGGAGGAATAACCCTATGCACCAGCACAGGCTGGGGGCTGACCAGCTGGAAAGCAACTTTGCAAAAAAGGACATTAGGGTCCTGGTGGACACCAAGTTGAACATGAGCCAGCAATGAGCTCTTATGGCAAAGAAGGACAGTGACTTCCTGGGCTGCAATAAGAAGACCATTCCCAGCAGGTCAAGGGAGGTGACTCTTCCCCTCTACTTAGTACTGGTGAGACACATCTGGAGTGCTGTGTCCAGTGCTGGGCTCCCTAATATGAGAGAGACATGGACATACTGAAGTGAGTTGAGCAAAGGACCACAAAGATGATTAAAGGACTACAGCATCTGTCATACAAGGAGAAGATGAGGGATCTAGGACTGGTCAGCCTGAAGAAGAGAAGGCTCAGGAGGATCTTACTAATGTGTATTGTAATGTGTAACATGTGATTGAACACTGGAACAGGTTGCCCAGAGAAGCGAGCCTCCATCCTTGAAGATGTTGAAAACCTTGCTGGACACACAACTGAGCAACCTGCTCTAGTTGACCCTGCTTGAGTTGAACTAGACAACCTCCAGAGGTCCCTGCAAACCTGAACCATTCTGTGATTCTGTGAGCATCCTACCACAGCAAGGTGTGAAGTAAGCAGGGGCTGCTAAAATCTGTCCTAGAGTATTCATGTGAGTTGCTCTGGAGCTTGTTATTATAATTAAGGATAGGTAGGCAGAAAATCATAGCTCTGCATTGCTCTGTAGAAATTTTTTTTTGAAGTGAAATAAAAAAAAATGTAGCCCTTATTGATGTTGTCACAAATTATATCATTTTTATGCAAGCCTGCAACTTTTCTGTTGCCTATTACCTTGCACATACAGACTTAGTAAGACATTATTTTCAATCGTATTTCAGTTCATAAATATAAAGAAATTGTTCTTATCAGAAGAATATATAGTATAGTTTCCTTCTGAGATGATGAACAAGATCAGACTTTACTGTTTGTAAGGTAAACATATTTTCTGCTTTATTTGAGTAGTTTATTATTATTATTATTTAGGTTTTAATTTTGAAAGAAAACCCACTGAGATATATGAAGCAAATATTTCTAATTTATTATTTTGCGTCCAGTATTTAGTTTCATATTGATTTTGTTCACCTAGTACCTGCCTTTTGCTGTTGTCCCACTTTCTTTAAAAGAAAAATATATATAAAGGAATAGCTTGGTGGTTTTCCTAAATGTGTGTCCTTGTGTTTCTAGACTCATTCTCTCCTTAAGCTGCAGTCAAATACCATTCATATGTGGATGTTCTCATCAGCAGAGATTGTTTTGTCTCAGATGAGCTTGTGACTAGATATTGTTTAAGTAGCAGGTGGTGGCACATTTGTTAAAGTGGACCATTTGTTGTATTAATAATACAAACAGAGGTTTCTATTCATTATGTGCAAGGTAATTCCAGTTCATGGCTACTGTTCAAATCTTGTCAGCTTTTGGGTTTGGAACCAAACCTGAAGCATATGCAATATGACTTAAAATCTAAAGAGAGAAAAATGATGGAAGATAGACCATTTTGATGTCATTAAGCAAGCATAATCCCCTGGGAGAATAGTTTTTCATACTTCACTTTTTCTCATAATTACTTTATTTTTGATGTGGTTTCCGCATAGCCACAAAAGGAAAATATCTCCACACCTTAATTCTGAAGGATTAGAAAATGCAATAAAATATCTCTGTCAATTAGGTTGGTCCTCAATAAAAGAGCTGGGATGGAGCTGCATTGAAGGTAACAGGCCTTTCCTGAGACAAAGAGAGTTACTTTGAGGACATTACTAAATTAGAGAAACAGTTTCCTGGACTAGGACTGTCATGGTTCCAGTTAGCTTAGAGTGAGATCAGAAGAGTTCAAATCGATCTTCACCCATCTGTGTATACACGGTCTTAAAAATGCATTTCTTAAAAATGCGGCGAGAGATATAGCTACAGAGTAATTCCAGTACCCGGATATATTCAGAGACCCTAACAGCCAGACCGAACACAGGACTTGCACAAGGGCATTAGGAAACTGCAGTTTTGTTTTTATAACTATGTAAGGTCCCAGAACATTTTTCCTCCTTGCTATTTTGATCCATTTTTATATATGTGCACAACAAGCCTAGAGAAGATGTTACCTAAAATGTCATGGTGAATCTTCATTCTCATAAATGCCCATATCATCACCATCAGACTTATGAATTAACCATAATTTTAATTTTTATATTGTCTTCTTTCTGATCACTCAGATTGTTTTCACTTGGCTAAAGATTGCTGGTAAAATAGGAATTTCTATCTCCCTCTTACAAACTAAGTATTAGTTTGTAGACACTGACAAAAATGCTCTGAAAAAAAAAAAAAGTTGTTTTTCACAAAGTAATTTAGTTCTCATCAGATCTTGGCAATTTGTTCTTAGGAGAACTGTGGGCTGGTCACAACAGGGCATAGACATGGACAAACAATAGCTGACATGATTTATAATATTCTTACCTCTAAATCTTCTCAAATGCACATTTGTTTATTTGGCTGCAGAAGAACACAGGTATAAATAATCATACTAACAGACAGGGTTTTATTTGGTAAGCAGTACAGGCAGAAATGCCATGTACTTTCTAGCCTATGATTCCATTGTGTTTGGTAATACATGTTCCCAGAGTCATCTTTTATCATATTTTTTCTAGCTTCCCCAGATTGCTTTCTAATCTATGTATTATAGTATTCATGTTGTATTATAGACACCAGTGAACAGAAGGAAAGGAGAGAGTCCAAGAGAAGTCTGGAATTATGAAGGAGCTAAAGATCATTATTATCAGGAATTTTTTAATTTTATCACATAGTATTAACTCAGGCGAACAAAGAAACACACATCCTACTCACCACTCTGGAAACTTTTGAGCCTACCTAACGTGGATAGGTTATATATTTTGTTAAATTAATGTAAGCTTTTTAGAAACTAACCCTACACCTTTGTGCTGGATTAGGACAGAAATAGTGCCCTCTTTTCAAGTAATTAGCTATATAAAAAAAAGATTATTTCACCAAGAAACCAAACAAGGAAAAATATATGTATCTAATTAGCACACAAAAATTCACAATAGAAACATCAACTGCTTCATTCAGTTGATGAAGTTTTCAGAAGAAACTTTTATTATCCTTCACTATAAGCACTTGATACTGTGATTTTTATTTTTATTTTTATTTGAGTTTTAAAGAGAATTAAAATTAAAATCATTCACTCAAGATGATATTTTCTTAGTGAAGTTTTATTTATGGAACCTTTTAAAATTGATGAAATTCAGTCCCATCAGAACTGTGACCTTCACTCAATCTTATTTATTCACTATCTGCATATTATCTGCAAAAAAGCTGTTGCCAGTTGAAGCACAGAAGACATCCATTATTTTCTAATACTCACGAGCATGGGTAAAGGCTTACATTCTGGTAGTAATGATAGGAACACACACACACACACACACATATATATATACATATATATATATATATATACTATAACTGTAACTATATTCCTCTGCTTCTTTTCTCTCCCCTCCTCTTCCTCCTCCTCCCCTGTGTTTGTTATAAAGTCTGGAAGAGTAACTAGGGAGGAATTCAAAGACATGAAAAATCATGTAATGTGGTAGCAGAAGTAGTGAAGATCATAAGGTTCTAATCATGGGGTTTCTGTTATTACATAACAGGTGAAAGATAGGGCACATTTGATGAGAGGAAACAGAAGAGCAAAGAAACCAACAGAAAATTGCGTTCCTATTCCTCCAGCCCAAAACAGAGCTCCAGCAGCAGCTGATCAGTCCACCCTGTGTGAGCTAGCAGAAGAGTCTGTGAGTGCAACTGACTCTGGACTAACAGATGCCCAAGGGGAAGTTGTCATTTCCACTGTCTTGATGACCATCTGGTTATGTGAAGTCATCCTCAAGCTCTTTATATACAATAATTTAGGCTGAGTAGTGAATTTCTTCAGGTAACTTGTTTTCACACATATTTTGTGGAAATAACCATTTCCAAGAAGCCAAAATTCATCTTTATATGAAAACTAAACAATATATTTCAGGACCTTATAAATGCCAGGGCTTGTCTAGGCTGCTGAACAAAAGAGAGCAAGGGAGTAATTCTAGGTATTTGATTCTCAGTCATCCACCACAATTACCTGCCAGCTCTTTCCCTGTCTCTAAGACTGCTCCAATGACCTCTCTCAAAGACAAAGTCTGAGCATACATGAGTGACATTGTTCACTTCATGGACTGAAGTGAAAGCAGTATGAATGATCCTACACTGGATTTGGCTCACTTCTCCCTGTATAGTTCTCCACTGGTGCCCCAGTAGTCTTTGCACAACCTTGTATCCTAGGATATGTAACACATACCTTCAGCTTCGTGCAACAAAAGCATCAGTCCTGTATGATGAAGACAGTCCTCTCATTATTTTTGATAATCTGAACTTGAAAACAAAATACACAAAACATTATATTTCAGTGCTTCAGCAGCATGGCTTGGGCCAGAAAAGACACAGAGCCGTATGCTACCTACTGTGGAGACAGCCAGCTTTCTCTATAGGGTCACAGGCACGAGAAAAGTGTGAACCTGAGGCAGTCTTTGTCACCTGGCCTGAGAAGCAGGGAGAAGACTCTAGTCCTCTTCTACTTAGCAGCATAAGAGTTCTTGGTGATTCAAATCTCATTGATGAACACAAGATAGCATACTGGAGACATTGCTAATTCCTCAGACTGTTTTACCATACACTTTTGCTACATTACATTTCTTAGGCTGCTATACCATCCAAATTAGTTTGTTACAAACTAAGTGGAAGGCAACGCTTTTCGAATTTTACAGATACATTCTCAATAAGGCAATGCTCTGTGAAGTAATCATTCTTTATTTTTTCTGCTTGCTTAGTTACTCTGTTATTTTTCATTTATGTTTTCATTGCTTTCTTCCTCAATTTAATTGTTTACCTCCTTTAGTAATTCTCCCCACTTGTACAGTGAATCCAGACTTCTAAGGCATTCATGTCTGTCCCCATGTTCCCAGGCTCTGCCAGCCTCCTGGAGCTGATATTGTGTTATTTTAAATGGTACCAGCTATCAGTTACTTCTTCTTTTTTTGAGACCACATTTGGGCTAACCTTTGAAGTTTGGCCAAGTATGTGATGACAAAAAGGTGTATCCTTTGGTTTGCATAGTCCAGCTAGAGAACAAGCAATATAGGCACAACTAAATTAATATAATTGTGTTTTTTGAGAGCTAATCTTGTCTTGTTCAGGGTATGAGAAAGACCTTTGAGTAGCATATGCTGCATTTCGCTTTACAGGCTAAAGCCAATGAAAGTAAACAACTTCCATCCCATTCAGCCTTTTAAAATACTAAGCAGGTCTTCCCTCGCTAGAGGACCTCTCCTTTGGTGACAAACTGCCACTCCAACTGCAAATTTTTAGAGAACACAAATGATCACATGAAACACTGCTCTTCTACACACTGGCATTTTATGAAGATCCATGTTTTCAGTCATGTCAAGACATTATTGCAGGCTCACTGCAAGTGCAGGGGAGGTGTAATGCAGAGTTCCCTGTGAAGTTCATGATACAGATGGAACAGTTTTGGTATACGTGGCATTAAGCCACACCAAAAGTTGATAAGCTGAGAGAGGATGCACCATGGTATAATATAGTTTGGAAATCATTATCATCTACAAGTGAGTTTTATTCCTTACAGTAAAAATTAGTGGTCAAGGGACTCCTTCAAATTGATAGCATGATTTGATCCTAGAATTGTCAAAGGGCAGAATTTAGCAAAAATGCTGTTCCCTTCTTCCAGCTGTGCAGACCAGAGCAAGTCACCAAACTTGGTGTCATTGATATACTCAGATTCAAAACAGAATTCTTTCCTGAGGGAAGGATCTCAAACCATATGCTAGGGTTTGGCTGAGATTAATTCTATTCTGTAACCATCATTTATGCATGCTGCCAGTCCAGATCTGACCTGGAATTCTCTAAGAGTCATTTTTACAAGTCATTTCAGACTTTCACCAATAACTTGTCTATTTCAATCATGCTTTTGATCTAGGGGTTGGTAATTTCAACATTGCTAGAGAGATGATTATTGTGACTAATCAAGAATTTTTTCCTTAGTTTCCAATTACCTTTTCTTTTGTACTGTTAGAGATTATGAAATAGTGCTCATTAAAATGTCAATTACAAGTCCATGCTAAGAGCTCATTTGAGCTATGAAGGTCACAATGCTTAGCTTAAAAATCAGTGGTGAATATGAAATAATAATAAAAAATCATTAAATAGGAGTGTTGAAAGAAATGAAATTAGATCAGTACACTTTTATAAACACCAAGTACAATCTCAACCCTAAATCCTTTGTGGTTTTTGCTTTCCTGAATGGTTTTAGGTCCTCTGCTACTAATTTCTGCATTGGCCATTTTGCAAAACTGTCCAATTATCTCTGACGTAAAGTAGTGTTCTAAAGTCCAAAACTTCCATTGTATCAAGAATGAACAGGAGTGCAAGTTGATTGATTTAGTTGTAATTCATGGAAGTTGGACTCCCTCTGAATGGCTTTATGCCACAACTTTTTATTAACAAGTATAGAATAAGTTTGGACTAGGCGGTCTAGTACTAATTACATTTTTTTTTCTGAGATGGGTTTGTGATTTTTGAATCAGTATGGTAGTCAGTGGAGCTCAACAGAAAGACATTTCCTTCTCTTTTCATTAATTTAAAACATCTGGCAAGAGTAAGACCATGGATATTAGTGTTTAAATTATTTCTGCTGTCAAGCATATTTTTTTTTTGTCTGTGAAAAGATGTTGATAGTATCATACTTTTCACTGAAGGCATTTCTGTTAGTCAACTTTAATCTCCGGCAGCATAGAGAATTACATTGGGATACAGTCACTGTAAAATAGTACTGTTATAGCATTCTTCCTCTCTTTTTAACCCTTTAAAAACTATGAAAAGAAGGACCCTGGCAATAGAGAAACCCACCT